>CAJVQA010012052.1:0-10337 GCA_910591915.1 Cetraspora pellucida
GTTCTATTATTTTGCTATTATGTTACTATTATATTACTCATATTAACAAACCTTCTGTTATTTTACTATTATTCTGCTGTTATGCTGCCATTATTTGGCAGATATAGGATAGAATAATGGCAGTTTTTTTTCCTGTTATTTACCTATTATTCATTCTTTATTCATTCGTTCAACCTGTGTCTAGTACTTATCTTTTTGATATTTTTATTATTTTTTACTAATTGTTACTTAGAACTGATAAAACTATTAATTTTTTTTTTAATATTAAGATGACTTCTCTGGTTTTTTAACTTTATTAATACTTCTGTCAAGTATCATAATAAGTGTACAACTGGTTATATATATAATTTTTTTATATTATCTATTTAAAGATCTATCTGAGTTTTCTTATCAGTTGTCATATCTAACACCTCTGCTTAGATGTTTTATTTAAACATTCTGATTTAAAAGCTTTGTACCAACTTCACTAAATCAAGCTCAAATCTTTATCTTAACCTTAGGATTATTTTATCCTCAAGGTAAACCTACTAGAGCCTCTATATTTCACATACAACTAATCTAGTTTTTATATAATATGTTATAATTACCTAATTCTTGCAGTCAGAGCTAACCTTAAACCACTATGTTATACTATTTTTATCCTTGTAAAGTTTTACTCAAACTCTGGTATTTATCTTTCTAACTTCTTCTCTTTATCTTTTTACTATCCAACTTAGAATTTGACTAATTTTCTAAACTTTCAATTTAGAAGACCTGATATGATATACCTTTTGGTATCTTTTCTTTTAACAATTTTAGCAACCTAATTGGTCATATTACAGGTTAAATGAATAAATAAAGGGTAAATAATAGGTAAATAACAGAAAAAAATCTGCTATTATTCTACTTTATATCTGCCAAATAATGGCAGTATAACAGCAACATAATAGCAGAATAACAGTAAAATAACAGAAGGTTTGTTAATATGAGTAATATAATAGTAACATAATAGTAAAATAATTGAACAATTCTATTATTTTATTTTTAGTCTTTGTAACTAAAAGTAAAATAATAGAACTGTTCTATTATTTTGCTATTATATTACTATTATGTTACTCATATTAACAAACCTTCTGTTATTTTACTGTTATTCTGCTGTTATGCTGCTATTATTTGGCAGATATAGAATAGAATAAAGGCAGATTTTTTTTTATTATTTACCTATTATTCACTCTTTATTCATTGTGTATGCTTCTTTATACATCTTTTTATCTGGTTGCATCTGCCTATTTCTTATTGAAGTTTTCTAAACTTTCATTAGTCTAACAGCACTATTGAAGGTTTATACTACCTCTTTCTTAGGATTTTCAAATAGAATTTTGTTTTTTTTAGTTTTTTGGTCTTTTATATTTAGTAGTCTTATTATGGATTTTTTAATAATAAGTAGAATTTGATTAGTTATATCTAAGATTACAGATATCTAAATCTAACTAATCAACAGAAGACAGTTGTTATAACACAGGTTAATTTTCAAATTTCATTATAAGTGAAATTTAAACCTTAGACATGCTACTTGAAGAATAACAACTTAACTACTACACTAAGTTTATCATCTTCTTCTTTAGATTATTAGTTCAGATAGTCTGATATAGTATATTTATATATTTTTTTCTCTAATAATTTTAGTAACTTGATTAATATATATGTTTCTCTTATATATTTGTTATTTGTTTATCTATTTATTTTTTTAAAAATATTTTATAATTTTTTATTATTCTAACAGTACTGTTAAAAGTTTGTATTATCTTTTTACTTAAAATTTTTAAATAGGTTCTAACTTTTAGTTTTTTCACTTTCTGTACCTAGTAGTCTTATTATAAGTTTGCACTAAAGACTTATTTGATATTAATTATTAATATTTCTCTATATATATTTAATATTACATTTTACATAAATGCTTTAAGCTTCTATTCAAGATAATGCAACTGAAGGTTACAAATATATTAATTCAATTAATCACAAAACAGTTATTATAACATAGATATAATTGTTAAAATTTATTATCTGTAGAATAAATACTAGACTTGGTACTTAAAATTAACAATCTGTTTATTTTACTAGATTATTACATCTTAATTAGTTTCTAAATTAGATTACCTTATATACAATTTTAAATAAATATAATATTAATCAACTAAACAAATAAAAAAACTTAAAACACAAAGTAAACAGAGTATTTTATAAAATAATTTAAATTTAATAACAAGTTAATTTACTAATTTTAATATTATAAATATACAAATATTTGCTATTGTATTTATTTTTTTTTTTAGTATTCTTATTTAATTTAGATAATTTGCATATTTAACTTAAAGATATTAATTTTTGTATTGTTTATTTTTTTAAAAATTTTAATAACTTGACAGTATTAGGTTTAGATTACAAATAACTTGTTTAAACCTCTAATCTTGATATTTTATAAATATAGAATTTAAATATAAATTTTTTTTATATATTCTACTTGTTAAAAGTTTAACTAAGTTTTAATAAAAATAAAGGCATAGCCTTATCTTTAATATTAAAAAAAAAAATAACTTAATAGTATTATATTTATTAGATATTTTATTTTTTTAAAGAAATAATCTTTTTAGTCTTTTAAGTTTTATTAATAATTTTTTTGATAATATAACTTTATAAACTATTACAGAAAAAGTATACAATTAGTTATATATATAATATTTCTATATTATTTATTTAAGAAAACTATTTAAAAGTTTTATAATAATTACTATATCTAACACCTTTGCTTAAGTGTTCTATTTTAAATATTCTAAATCTACTACTTGTGTTAATATTATTAAATTATGTCTAAATTATTATCTTAACTTGAGAACTATTTTATTCTTAAAATAAACTTTTTAAAACCTTTAGTATTTATTTTTATAACTAATTTAGTATTATTATAACAGAATCAATACTTGCAGTTAGGACTAGTTATTAAACTACTATACTTTTATAAAGTTTATTTAAATTTTAACATCTACTTCATAGCCTATTTCTAGTACTTTAATATATTCTTGTTTGTTTTATAAACTTTCAATTCAAATAGCCTATATAGAACTATAATTAGTTCATTAATATATCAGATCAGCTTGGTTTTTTTTCTTTAGTTCATTATAATTGTCTGATTGTTAATACTTTCTATTTAGAGATTTTTGCTTATCAGATACTTCAATATTGGTATTTATTTTTAGAGTCTAGTCTTTACAGTAGTATTATCAAAGATCTGTATTATTTTTCTACTTAGATTTTCTTAAATAAACTTTTTGTTTTCTAATTTTAACAGATTTACATAATTATAAAAACTTTTGTATAACAGTTATATAGATAGATATCTTATAATTTGTCAGTCATATTGATATGATCATTATTACAAATATCTTAATTTAATTATTAGAAACAGTTGCTATAATATGAGTATTATATAAATAATTATCCAAATTTTTGTTATTAATAAGATTTAAATATCTAATCTATTATTTGAAAGTTAACAACTTATCTACTTTACTAAGTTGTCACATTCTTATTAGGTATTTTAAGTTTTTGATTATTATTATTTTTTTTTTTAGTATTAAGATGACCTCTTTGGTCTTTTGATTTTTATTAATCACTTATCGGTATTGTGGTTCAATAAACCATTACAGGAAAGTGTACAATTGGCTATACATGTAATTTTTCTATATTATCTATTTAAGGAGTCTGCTCAAAGGTTTTCTACCAATTGCTGTACCTAACACTCCTGCTTGGGTGTTCCACTTTAAACCCTCTGAACCTGTAATCTGTGTTAACATCACTGATCATCTCAGATGTACCAGATCATCATCCTCAACCTTAGAACTAATTTATTCTCAAGGTAAACCCTTCAGAGCCTTTTGTACCCATTTTTATAGCTGATCTAGGTATTGCTATGACAGAACCAACACTTGTGGTCAGGACTAACTATTAAACTGCTATGCCCTTGTAGAGTTCACTTAGATCCTAGCAACTACTTTACAGCATAACCCTAGTACTTTAGTATACTTCTGTCTTTTGTCTAGCCTTTTTACCAAACCTCCAATCCAGATAGCCCATGTAGGACTATGACTAGTCTATTGATATATTAGGTCAGCCCGATATCCTTTTTCTCCAGTTCGTTTTGGCAGCCTGGTTGGTAGTACCTCTGAGCCTCTCAACTCAAAGGTTTTTGCCTATCTAGCTACTATGACTAAGTACTATAACCTTGATATCCGTTTCTCCAGGCTAGCTTTTACAGTAGGGCTGTCGAAGATCCAGTTATCTCTCTACTCGGGTCTTCCCAAATGAACTTCTTGTTATCCAATTTCAACAGATTTACATAGCCACAAGGACTTATCTAGTGTTTGCACTGCCTGATTTGTCAGTTTGCATTCCTCTGTATAACACCATACTTGTACAGATGCCCTATGATCTGCCAGTTATGCTGGTGTAACTGCCATTACAGGTATCCTAACCTAATTGTTAGTAACAGTTACTATAATACGAATATTATATAGGTGATTATTCAAATTTTTACTGTCGATAGGATTTGAACACCCAACCTACCACTTAGAGAGTTGACAACCTGACCACTTCACTAGGTCGCTACACACCTTTTTTGATTATTTTATATATATATATTTATATAAAATTTAATATAGATTAGATTTATTTTTAATTAATCTAATATTATATTCTGGCTTTATCTAGCTATCTAAATATCATCTATCTACATTGTTATATATACAGTAATTATAACTACTGCTTATAGTCAGAATATATTATTATATTATTATTAGAACAAGATACATATTATCAATAATTTAAAAATTTTTTTATTGTTAAAATAACCTCTTTGGTCTTTTGACTTTATTAATTCTTTATATTAAACTATTACAAAAGAGCATACAACTAGTTATATATATAACTTTTCTATATTATCTATTTAAGAAGTCTGCTTAGAAGTTCTCTATTAGTTGTTATACCTAATATCTTTGTTTAAATGTTCTATTTAAATTCTCTAATCTGCAACTCTAGTACCAACTTCATCAGGTTACTTATACTTAGATTCTTATCTTAACCTTAGAACTATAATCTTTAGACTATTTTTATCCTTAAGAATGAATCTACCAGAGCAAGCTGTATTTCTTTTTTACTACTAACCTGGTTTATTACTATAATTAAGACTAACACTTGCAGTTAGGGTTATACATTAAACTGTTTTTATTCTTGTAAAGTTTATTCAAATTCTGGTACTTAACTTTTTAATATTTTTTTTATTATTCTCTACTAATTGTAATTTAGAACCAACAAACTCTCTAGACTTCCAATTCAGATAACCTATTATAGTATATTTATATATTTATTTTCTAATGATTTTAGCAGCCTGGTTGGTTATATGCTCTTCTACACATTTTGTCATTTGGTTTATTTAACAATTTTTATAAAAGTGTTTTATAAACTTTCATCAATTCAATAGCACTATCAAAAGTTTGTACTATCTCTTTACTTAGAATTTTTAAATAAACTTCTGTCTTCTTAATTTCTTAATCTTTTATGCCCAATAGTCTTATTACAAATTTGCACTAAAGCATTATACAATTCTGGTTTTTTTATATTTTTATATATATATATAATGTTATACTTTGCATAAATGCCTTAAACTTCTAATATCAAATGGAATCCAACTTAATGTACTTAAGATTACAGATGTCTAAATCCAATTGATTAATAAAAGACAGTTATCATAACATAGCTATAATTTTTAAAATTCATCATTTATAAGAATTAAATCTTAGACTTGCCACTTGGAGGTTAACAATCTATCTACTTTACTAGGTTATTACACTTTATAATTTAATATTTATATTTATTAGAAATTAAATCTTTTTATATATTTTACTTATTTGGTTTAGGTCGCAGATAAAACTGTCTGAGCTTTAATTCTTGCATGTAATTTTTATTTTGTAGTTTACAACCTTAGTATATCTTAGTATATAGTATATTAATATGTACAACTAAAATTACTAATAAAGATATGAGCAAGGCCTCACCTTAATACCAAAAAAAATATATATATTTTACTTATATATTATTTAATTTTTTTTCATAATTTTTAACTTATATTTAATAAATTCCAAATAATTCTTAAATTAGTATTTTATTAAACATTAATTTTTATAATTTTTTAATTCTAATATGCTTAATATTAATTTTTTTAAAATATTTTAATAATAATTTAGAATTTATAATAAATTTGTATTTTAAATTAAACTTATTGCTATTATTAGATTATTGATTAATTTACTATATATTTTAAATTAAATTTGTTATTATTTTTACAAATATTTTAGATCTTAATATTATCTAGTAATTTAGTTAAAAAATATACTAAAAATAGATATAAATTTAAGTATTTGTTTTTTTTTTATTGTTTTTTTTATAAGCAATTATACTAGTACTTTATTAAGATTTTAAAATTATATTTGTAACTATATAAATATTTTTAATATCTAAGTTTAGCATTACTTGACCACCTTAATGATATCCACGTGCAATCTGCTACATTACTTCAAACAGAAGTAAGTTGTTATCTGACTACTTAAAGTCTATAATAAAAGAGTTTGCTTTCTTTTATAACATGTTCTAACATTGTTTTCATTACTTCTTTCTTAATTTGCTTTCTTTTTTCTTTTACTTTTTCTTTTCTTTCTTTTATTTTTTGCTAATTTGCTTTTTTTCTTTTATTTGTTTTTTTTAGCTTTCCTTCTCTTTTTCTTTTTACTCTATTTGTTATTACAATTTTTTTCTATTTGTTAATTTTTTTGCATTATATTCTTTATACTTATTTATAAAATATATCTCAGACCATTATTACTACTATATTCACAAACTGTCATCTTGATTTTGTGTTTAAAAGCTATATTAATTTGTTTTACATTTTTTTAAAAATTAGGCTATTAATTAATGCTTTTTTTATTTTTACTTTCTCTATCTCTGTTTTTCTGAAAAGTGCTATATATAACATATATAGAGAAATTTAGATTTTTTTTTTTTTTTAGTCTTTTTTATGCTGTTGTGGTGTTTACTTTTTGTATTCTCTTTCAAAGATTTTTTTGCTTCTTGCATGCTGCCAAGTGTAGTTGTGTTTCTTTTAGTTTATCTTGGCATACTTGGTATTTTATTGTTGTGTATATATCTGGTCTTCTTCTGTTGAGTTCTTTTAAAGTTAAAAGTTTATCTATTATGCACTTAATAAATGCACTTTTTTTAAAGCTGCTTCTTCTTATTGTGTATTTTTTTAGTCTTTTTTAAAAATAAGTTTAATTATAAATTATGATTTTTGGTTTTGGTTTTTTTTTCTTTCTACTCTACTTCTAGTCTTGCATTTGTTATTAACTTGCAAAGCAGCTTTGCTGATATGTTAGTTTATCTGTTTTTCTACTCTAAGCAGTACTCTATCTCTTTACAACAGACTTTTTTAGCCTATACTATCTTTCTGCTTATTGTTTCTTTCTTTGCTAAGCTATTAGCTTTATTATTCTATTTATTTTTGGTATAATTTTTTATTTAACTAACTTTATTTGAATATTTTTTGTCTTTACAAGGTTTTAATCCTTATTATTTATATTGTATTTTTTTTTTTAATGAACTTGTTTTTGTCTGCTTGTTTCAAACTTCTACTAATATTTTTTATTGCAGTATTACTATCTGTATATATTTCTATTTGCTTCTTTTTTAGTATCATTAAAATTGCTGCTCAAATTGCTACCAACTCTGCTATTATTAATGTCTGCTATTTTTCTAGTCTAAGTGATATCTCTTCTTTTGGCCATTCTTGTATTTTATTTGTTTGGACTTATCTTATATTCCTATTATTTTTAGATACTAATTTTTTACTAGTTTTTATATTAGTTGCCCTATCTGTATATATTGTATATTTGTTTTTGTTTATTATAATATTTCTTTTTAGAACTTCTATTATTTCTTGACTGATATTTTTCTTCAGTTTCCGTTATTTAATAATTTCTATCTCTAGCTCTTCTATTATTATAAGATCTTTAAGCTTTTTAATTTCTGATCTGTTTATCTCTGTTTTGTCTGTTATTTAGTTCATTGCTACTTAATTTGATTGCTATTTTTTCTTATTAATGTATCTAAAATTATGTTAATGTTTTTGTTTATTCTTATCTATTGCTAACAACTATTTTTTATCTGTTCTTCTTTTTTTATATATGCTTCATATTTATTGATCTCAGTTGCTAATTCATTCTTTTTGCTCTGTATTTGTTAGTGTTCAATTAAATTTTTTTTTTTTCTTTTTAACTATTTTTTCTAGTTATCTAAATTTTGTGTACTATATACTATATTTTTTTCTTATTCTATCTTCTGATATACAGTATGTTTTTATTTAACTTATATTGCCTGAGTATTTTGTTCACATGTTTTAAAGTGTCTTTATACTTTTTTACTTTTTGAACTACTAAGCATCTTTGATTTGATTGCTTTAAACCACTTTGCTTTTTTTTCTTTACTTGATTGGCCTTGTTAGTTTTTTAATTGCTGCTATGTGATCAGCTTTTCTTTTCTTGTATTGAGCAACTAGTTTAGATATATTAGACCTACTTCATTTACTCTAACTACTCTTTTTTTTTACAAATATGCATTTACAAGCTCTTATATTTTAGTACTATATTTAAACATTATCTATAGTTTACTTTCTGTTCTTATATTTATTTTTAATTTTTTTGTTTTAAGTATTATAAAACATGCTAAGTTATTTTTTAAACATGTTATAATTTTTAGTTTTTCCTTTGTCTTCTATATGTTTTTTGCTAAATTTGCTTTTTAATAGCCTTGTGTTATTTTTAGTTTTGTTAGCTATCCAAGACTGTTTTTTTTATTTAGTCTTGCTACTTTACAAAAATCTATTAATTTTTTGAAATATTTTTATTATATAAATATTATATAATTAATATTTATTAAGTTACTTGTAAGCCCCTTGTTAATAGCTAATTAAAAGCTATTTATTAGTTTTTATACTTATTATTATTAAATTAAAATATAAAAATTTATATATTAAAATTAAAATAAAAATTTAAAATATGTAAATTATATGTAAAATTATGCAAAGAATCTTTTTTGTTAAAGAGTCAAATATAGTTTACTTAATAAACTTTTGTTATAGTTAATTTTTTAAAAAAATATAATTATTTTAATTTTTTAAATATAATATCTAATTGTTTTTTTTTTTTTTTTGGTATTAAGGTGACTTTTTTGGTCTTTTGACTTTTATTAATCACTTATCAATATTGTAGTTTAATGAACTACTACAGAAAAGAGTACAATTGACTATACATATAACTTTTCTATATTACATATTTAAGGAGTCCACCCAAAGGTTCCTTATCAATTGCCATACCTAACACTTCTGCTTGGGTGTTTTACTTTAAACACTCTGAATCTGTAACCTGTGTTAACTCACTGAGTTATACTCAGATGCCCAAATCATCATCTCAACCTTAGGACTAATTTATTCTTGAGGTAAACCCCTCAGAGTCTTTTGTACCTATTTTTATAACTGATCTAGGTATCGCTATAGCAAAACCAACACTTGCAGTCAGAGCTGACTATTAAACTGCTATGTCCTTGTAGAGTTCACTTAGACTTCAGCATCTACTTCACAGCATAACCCCAGTACTTTAGTATACTCCTATCTTTTAACCTACCTTTTTACCAAATTTACAATCCAGATAGCCCATGTAGAACTACGACCAGTCTATTGGTATATCAGGTCAGCCTGATATTCTTTTCCTCTGATTCATTCTGGCAGCCTGGTTGGTGGTACCTTTAAGACTTCCAACCCAGAGATTCTTGCTCGTCTGGCTACTATGATCGAGTATTATGACCTTGGTATCTGTTTCTTCAAGCTAGCCTTTACAGTAGGGCCATCGAAGATCCAGCTATCTCTCTATTTGGGTCTTTCCAAATAGACTTTTTGTTATCCAATTTCAACAGATTTACATAGCCACAAGGACTTATCTAGTGTTTGCACTATCTAATTTGTCAGTTTGTATTCCTCTGTATAATGCCATGCTTATACAGATGCCCCATAACCTGCCAGTTATGCTGGTGTGACTGCTATTATAGGTATTCTAACCCAATCATTAGTAACAGTTGCTGTAATACGAATATTACATAGGTGATTATCCAAATTTTTACCATCAATGAGATTTGAACACCCAACCTATTACTTGAGAGGTTGACAACCTGATCACTTCACTAGGTTGCCATACTCCTATAAT
>CAJVQA010012053.1:0-10337 GCA_910591915.1 Cetraspora pellucida
TGCTATTATGTTACTATTATGTTACTCATATTGACAAACCTCCTGTTATTTTACTGTTATTCTGCTGTTATGCTGCTATTATGCTGCCATTATTTGGCAAATATAGGGTAGAATAATGGCAGTTTTTTTTTCTGTTATTTATCTATTATTCACCCTTTATTCATTCATTTAACCTGTGAGAGATAAAAAACATAAAGTAATTGTTAATGCATTGCAAGCCTTTAAGGTTGTATATCTGGTTAGTAACTGGGATTGTTGATCTAAAAATTATAAAAAATGTGACAATTCAAGTTTATAACTTGTCGAAAGTAAATAAGAGTTTATTATTATGTATTGCTCAATCAGATGACTTCATTGAAACAAAGATGAAAAACATTAATGCATCCCAAACCTTTAAGGTTGTATATCTGGTTGATAACTGGGATACTTTATATTATCAATCTGGAAATTATACAAAATAGGACGATTCAAGTTTATGACTTGTTGAAAGTGGATAAGGGTTTATTATTATATATTGCTTAATCAGATGACTTTATTAAAACAGAGATGAACAACATATGGGAATTCTGTTTGCTATCATTACAGGATTTACTCAAACCAACTAAGCAATGTCTATAATCCTAATAACTTATTATTGGATAGAACATATCCTATCTAAATCCACCAAGATCTTTCTACAGTCAGCTATGAACTAACCATTATAACTATACAAAGAAATCTTCACCCAATAAAGCCTACATAGCTGTGAAGAGCATACTAAGGCAATGCAAGAGTCCTTGCACTGATATAGCCATAGAGCCCCAGTACTGCAGTACTGTAATAGTGAAAAAGGTCCTTGCACTGCAGTTGCAGCTGTGGAGTCTCAGTACTAAAACTAGGTCTTTGCACTGCAATTACAGTCGCCAAGCTCAAAATAACTTATGATATTGGGGGAAAAGGGTAGAACAAAAGAGCCAGCCTTCTACAAGGTGAGCGATAGCGAAGATACAGCAGAGACCATCAATGTTACATATATATTAAAACTGGTAAGGGATTATATCCATCGCAATTAAATCCAACATAAATAATTTAATTTGTGATTGATTATAGGTAAAAGAGATTCACTTTGGATCAGGTACTGTCTCTGCTGTATAGCAAAGAGAAAAATAATCCTTCTTAACTAAAAACAATGATTAAATATCTCCTCAAACCATAATATGCTCCCTTTTTACCCCCTATTATCATATATAAGCCAAATGGCTTCTTTTTAATTTTGTTACCTGTTCGCTAAAACTTATATCTAAATAATTTATCTGAATATTTGTCAGATTATCTGAATATCAATAGCAAACAGATATCCAGATAAATTCAGATATGGATAAATGAACGACAGATTTATTTGGATTGAAACTCTAAATTAAATAAATCATATGCAATTATGATGCAAAATTACGAAATACTGGTACTCAACAAGATATCTGCAATTTATTTCAATTCATAAAGGCTAAATGACTAAGAACATGAGATCTATAAAGTCATCTGATTTCGCAATAATGATCACTTCATCACTTTGTTGACAATAATGTTAATAATAGGGTTTAAAGTTTTGCAAAAAAAATGATACATACATTAGTTTCGTCAATTTTTTTAGAAACACATTTGGAAATTGGTTCATTAACAGAAGATTTTAACCAATTTAAAACCTTTTACCAAACTGAGAAAGATTATGAAATCAAAATGAAGAAAGTACTAGAAATGAATGAGCTTTTTTCTGAAAGCACATATCATATAAAAAATGATGAAGAAATGTTATATTTTAATAATTATGTTCTTAGCCCATTGCAAATTAAAAAATTTTAAAAAATATTTTACCAAAATATAATTAAAGAAAACAACGAACAAGAAATTAATAAAAAATTAACTGTTATATTAGATCAACAAGAAAAAGAAGCATTTACTAATAAACTTTATATAATGGTCTGTTGTAAAACCAAAACATGTTTAACCAAAGTCAACCATGAATCCACATTTGAAAAATTTGATAATATTTGAAAATTAACAAAAGTTGAGCACAATATGTTTTTATTAGAGATGCTTCATGCAATGGTTTGTCCAAAAGAGACATTATATAGTAAAGAAAAACAGTACATAACTGTTAAATATACATTTAATAGAAATGAAATTTGTGAAAAGGCTTTTCAAATTATATATTCACTATCGAATAAAAAATAGAAAACTATTCATTAACATTATCATATAAATGATACTAAACCTATTAGGAATGCACTTTCAGGAAGAAAATCTAATAACACTTTATTATTTATGATTGTTTTGAATGTTTTTACATTTATTGTCAATTTTGCAAACTGTCATAGATTGCCATCACTAGGTAAAATTATTATTTTACTTATAATTTAATTATAGTGCCATGCCTTTTGTCGCACCTGAGGTCAAAAAGTTTACAAATGCTACAAATGTTTATAGCTTTGGGTAATCATATTAGAAATGTAAATTAGACTTAAAATCTTTTGATAGTTATAATTTTAATTTTGGTCTTGCAACCAAAATTTGTAAAGTATTATGACCTGAATTTGCTTTTGGAGCTCTGAATCACTAATATCAACAATTATTTTAGGACTAGGTAAAACTTGTACTGTGTAAATTAGTAAAATCCTTACATTAGAGTGAAATCTATGCTTAGTTATATTTTTATTACTATATTATCACAAAATAATGCCTCAGGGTGTTATTTCGAGACAAAAATTTTAAAATAAGTTAATAATTAATTTTGCCAAAGATTTTTTTGGCAAAATTAATTATTAATTCATTTTATTTTTTGTCTCAAAATAATGCTCCAAGGCATTATTTCACGATAATATGGTATACAAAGATGGATTTTTTATCCTTATGTGATCCAAATAGCTGATTTTACTAATTTACAATGCAAGTTTCACACTGTAGTATTATTTTTATTAGGCTGGCATTTTCGAGAAGACACTATGACTATTATATTTTTTCCTGCTAGTGAAAGTTATGCTAGATTATATCGCATTTATGAATTAAATTTAGATGAAAACTTTGATTACCATATTAGCCAATGGTCTTTTATGCAGATTTGGAAAAAATATGTACCAGAAATTCATTTTTTATCTTCTAGAAGTGACCTGTGTATGCTTTGCAAAAATATGCGATTTAACACTTAATTTGGACAGAAAGTGAGTGAGATGATAAGATTTATGAGTAAAATAGTCATGTTGAATGGGTGAATCAAGAAAGAAAATATTATAAGTATGAAAGTTATTATTATTATTATTATTATTATCAATATAACTATTTTACTAAAATTAAATTTTTAGACAATGCATATTAAGTACTAAACAATAGTTACAAAATTTTATCAGCTTACCTAAACTTTTATGTTCAGGAATATCGAATTCTTTAGAACTTGAAAACTACATTTTGTGAGACTTTGCGGAAGCTGTACACCTTCCATTTTCTTCATAGCAAGAAGTATTTATTAACAAATATAGCTAACCTCCATAAGTGTATTTTTTATAAGCGTATCTTCATGTAGTTTTTCTTCTTAAATATACATTATATGATCTAAATTTAATATCTGCGATAATATACTACTCATAATCAGTTGTTGTTTACTTTCCTGGAGTCCATTTTTCTGAAATACCATTTTACCGAAGTTGTAATACTAACAATCCATTTTACTAACAGGACAGAAATAGGATTTCACTGAATATCAATTAACTAGCAAGTTTATTTCATTGACAGTTAATTTAATTGATAGTTATTTCACCAACAAAGAATTCTGGCTATTGTTGTTAGAGTCAGATTTAGAATTAGAGTTAAGATTAGTGCAATCTTTAAAAGAAACCAGTTGGTAAAATGAGCTGTTAGTAAAATAATTGTTAATAAAATAAACTTATCAGTTATTTGATTTTCAGTAAAATAACACAGACCTATTTCGGTCCTGCTAGTAAAATAGATTTTCGGTATTACAACTTTAGTGAATGGTGTTTCAAAAAAATGAATTTTAGAAAATTAAGTTACTTTTTTTAACAAGTGCATTTATGAAAGATTAACTTGATTACAATATCCATTATTAAAATATTTTGCTTTAAATTAATTTAATGATATATTTTTTAAGAGATCTATTTACTTCAAGTCTTTGTATAAAGTTTTGATTTTTGGAATATGCAAGGATGCTTTTTCTCAACAGGTTATAAATTTTACTAATAAAGTTTAAATACAGTAAAACCTTTCTAAGTGCATACTCTATAGGTTCTGGTTTAACTTTCCAAAATTCATTTTTTTGAAACATCATTTTATCGAAGTCATAATACTGAAAATCTATTTTACTGGCAAAACAAAAATAGATCTATTTCTGTCCCGTTAGTAAAATGGATTGTCAGTATTACGACTTCAGTGAAATAGTATTTCAGAAAAATGAACTTCAGGAAAGTGAACAACAATACTCTATAAGTACATGTTCTATATAAATTCTCTCTAAATACACAGTATATCTAATTTGCTCTCTATAAATGCATATTTTTTTAAGTGCATATTTTGTTTTTTCTTTACTATGATCATGAGAGAGTGCACTTAGAAAGGTTTTACCGTGTATATAAAATTTATATTAAGATTTTAATAATGATTTTATATTAGAAAAACTACTTAATTAAAGAAAATAAGAATGTTGGAAAAGGAGCAAATGCAGTTATCTTAATGGTTCATCACTATTTCGAAAATTATAGTCTGAGAGAAAAATATATTGTAATCTATGCTGACAATTGTCCTGGACAAAATAAAAACAATGCAATAATAAAATATTTAATGTGGCACATTTTGAATAAATTACATAAAAGAATTATATATTCTTTCATAGTATCAGACCATACTAAATTTTCTTCTGACAGATTTTTTGGATTACTCAAACTGAAACTTCAGCACTCTGAAATGGATAACTTGGCAGATTTGGTTCAGGTCGTTCAAGACTCTACAGTCAGAGGTTATAACACAGTGTAACTGATTTATGATCAAAATAGTACTCAACAAGTTCGATTTTATAAATGGGCAAAATTTTTAGATGAATTTTTAAGAATGTGCCACAAATTTTCAAGCAGCATTATTTTATTATTTCATCAGACAAACCTGGCATAGTAGAAATAAAATCAGCAATAAATAAAAAAAAAACTGAAATAACATAATTAAAAAAAAATAAAATTAGTTTATTTCCTTTACCTACTCTCCTGGTTCCTTTTTTAGCAAAAAATTTAACTGCAGAACGGCAATGGTATTTGTACAATCAAGTTCATAGTCATATCTGTGATCCAGCAAAAAGAAATGAATTTTGCCTATTACCATCTGTACCTTGTCTATAACAAAACAAAAATCATAAAATTTTTTATTATAAATTACACTTTTACGCTTATTCCAACTTGATACAAACAATAAAATTACATAATAATTTTATATGTAGTAATGCTATGATCTTGAATAACTTGATATCTTTATATTTATCTAAATTAAAAAGATTATAATAATTTGATAATTCGATAAGTGCTATGTACAATGCTTATTTCAATTAATAAAATACTTTTATACTTAATAAGTTAATTATACTGGTAAGATTTAAAAATTTAGATATGCAAATGGCATAATTCAAATGCCACTCAACATTTGAAAATTTTAAATTTTACTAGTATTAAGAGGAATTTTTAACAGCACAATACAAAATCTTTATACCAGCCTAAATTAATAAGAATAACTAAATTAGACATGGCGAGTCCTTAATTGTATCAATTAAAAAATATTATTATACTCATCTTACTGGACTTAAGTTCCTAAACATTAATCAATGATATATAATGTGTACTGACAATAAGTGCTACAGAAAGGAGAAATCGATATTTATATAAATAAAACTCCAATATAAGCTTAATCTCGACTCAAAATCAAAGGTGGTAAATTTTTGAGTTTTTGATGAGTGCTAATTCTGGCTATTAATCTTTGGGCAGTGGCTTCTTTATAACCAATAGTGCTGTTAATTTGTTCAGCAGTAAACAGATTACTGATTAACTTAGTTTCCAAACTATTCTTTAATTGCATAAAGTCTAGAACGTTATATTCAATTGCATAACCTTATTTCTTTACTTGGGCTTTTTCGTGAGATTTTTATCGAACAAGAAAAAATCTGACAAGATATTATTGAAAGCAATTACATTGAAATGTATTAAATGCTGAGTAAATTCTGCTCAAATATAAAGATAAAAAGATTCAAAAAGAATTTATTAAAATAAAATAGTATGAAAAAATCTTAATAATTATATTTATTAGTTAAAAGACTAAAGCAGATAGTGCTGTCAGATATAAATTGTTTGCTAATAATAATAGTGAATATTTACGATTAAACAAAGCAAAACATTTATTTTATTTTTATTGCTCTTTTTTTGAAGTAAAAATAAAGCACAGTCTAGTTCAAGTTTCTTACAATCATGTGGTCTAAGTGCTGTAGAAAGGAGAGAAATCGACAAATTTTCAAAAAACCTTTTTTTGTATAAATCAATTTAGAATAAAATCAGAATTATTTTTTACTTAGAGTGCAAACTTGGTTGCACTAATAAAATCTTGCAGTATAGTTCTCTGAAATCTGTATTTTCTTATAATTTATTATAAACTTATAACATAAAAATTAATTTTTCAGAGATCTTTTTTTTTGTTGATTTCTCCTCTTTCTGTAGCACTGATCAGAAATTTTGTAAGTGTGTTAATCATCTGATCTATTTTCTGCTATCTAAATTTGGTCAGATGCATGTAGATCATTGTTGTGTTCAAAACACAAATCATGGGTTATCTTATAATTTTGTAAATGTTGATTTCTCTCTTTTCTACTGCACTTAGCCCATATGATTGAGCATAGTTGATAGTTTCCAGAAACAGAATATGCAACAAGAACAAATCCTTTAAAGCAAATATACCAACTTATGCTTTACTAGGTGAATCTAAAAAAGAAAGGATAAAGTATGTTCAGTGGATCTTAGGAAATAACTATCACATCAAAACAATCAAAGAAGTAATCAAAAATAGGAATAATTGGATAAAAGTAGACTTTAATTGTGAACATAGTAGAAACATGACAATGAACAGAATCAGAAAAAAAGATGATGAATGGCTTAAACTTATTTCAGAAGAAAACAAAAGTAAAAGTCAAGAAACAGAGCATCAAGAAAAATACAATACTAAAAAAAAAAAAGAAAAAGATATAAAACAAATGGAAAAAGATGAAGAATCAAGAAGAACAAGAGAAGTAAAGAAACAAGGAAAAGGGATAAAAGAAAAAGATGACATAAAGAGAAGTATGCTAATAGAAAATGATAAAGACAAAGAAAAGGAATTGCAAGAGAAAAAACAGTTAACTATATGGGATCTACCACTAAATATTAATGAAAAAGAAATTAAATATATGTGCAGAAAATTCAAAAACTTGAACATTATATGAGTCAAGAGATCACTATACAAGGCATTGGCAGTAATAGTAGTGAGCTTAGAGAAAGAAGAAAATATTCCATGAGTACTGCCACTTGGCAATAACAAACTAGCATGTATAACAATTGGAGATAAAGATTATGGCCAAAAAGATAAGCAAAGACAGCATATAGCTAAATTATTAAACATTTTAAGAGGAGCCTCAGAAGTGCTTCTGTTATAATGTCTAAAGAACAAAGGTGCAAAAGCAATATACATCCTATATAACAGAAATAAAAATTAAAAGAAGTTTGCAATAATCATTTTTGCAAATGCTCTAGTAGCAGAAGAAGCTCAAACAACACCAATATGATACAATAACCACTGAGTAAGTTGAAAAAATCCTAGAAGAAGAAAAGAACAAGAAAGAGATAAATCAAGAGGAAGAAAACAAGAAAAATTAAAAGTAAATAATAAATGACAAGAGGTATCTAGAATCAGAAACATAATGCAAGAAAAGCCAAGTAAAAGATGTAATAAGATAAGTTTAGACCTCCAGATACAAAATATAAAAGAATGGTTAGGAAACAAAAATGCTGATATAGAAGAAAATGATCTAAAGAAAAAGAAAACTGAAGCAGTCTTGCAAGATCAAGCAAAAACAATACAAGTAGAAGATGTTTTGTGTCAAATTCTGAATAGACTAGACAAAATAGAAGAAATGCAACTAGGTACAAGAAGAGGTCTAGCTGATTGCTCCTAAGAGCACTACAGTTGAACTAATGAATATAGACAAGGAGATCGAAAAGTTTTTGCAAAATGAAAGAAAGGTGTTTAAAAAAAGAAGAGAAGCAAAAACTTCTTGTCAAGAAGAAGAAATATGCAGTAGAAAGAGAAGAAAACTGAAAAGTACAGAGACAAAATACAGATCACTAAAAAAAAAATAAAAAGAAGAAAAAAAGAAAATAAAACTAGTATGTCACAATGTGAATGAACTCAAAACCAAAGGTTGGAAATTGAAAAATCTGCTTGGCTGGGCAGAGGAAGAAGAAATTACAATATTAGAAATTACAGAAACAAATCTTACAGAAAGAGAAGGGAAGTTTCTAACATATGTGACAGGCAAAAGATATGTAGGGTTTTGGACAAATGCAGCTAAAGATAAAAAGAAAGGTTCAGATATTGGAATTATAATCAATGAACAATAGGAAAAGCACATAGGAGTAGTTAAAAAAATAAGTAAATATATAATAGAGATTATACTATACTTCAAACAATTAGAATTAGTTGTAATCACAGTATACATACTACCAAATGATAAGGTAATAGAAAAAAACATTTAACAAAAAATTGTAGAAATGATTTTAAAAAAGAAAAAACAAACACAAATCATTGTAATAGGTGATTTTAATAATACAGTAGACAATATCCTAGACAGACAACATCCACAAACAACAAACTACAAAAGACTGCCAATCTTCAATTGGATGAAGAAACAAGACTTTAGAGACACATACAGAGACATAAATCCAATAGATCAACAATACATATGGTCAAATGAAGAAGCAGCAACAAGAATTGACTATATATAAATATTAGATAGTTTAGTCTTAAGTTTACAAAAGGCAGAAATCGAAGAAGTAGAAGAAATTACAGAAAGTGACCACAAGATAGTAATAGCAAAAATATGAATCAAACATAATAATAGCAGCTAAAAGCAAGGCAGAGATTAAAAAAAAGAGGTAGTTAAAAACAGTATACTTATATGATCAAACAAAATTAGAAGATTGGGAAAATTATGCACAAGAGCTACAGAACTGGTTAGAAATGAAAGAGGTTCTAAAAGATATCTGCAAGAAAAAACAAGAATGAAAAGAAGAAAATAGAGAAGATAAACAATATATGAGATGTAATAGAAGAAGCTATTATTACAGTAGCAAGCAGACATATACTCAAGAAAAAAATATTTAATACGATAACTAATAGAAAAAGAAGTTAAAAGGAATAGTGATAAGAAGAAAGCCTTGTTAAGTTAATTAAATATGCAAAGCTAAAAAGACACATGCAGTAACAGAAGAGGAAAGAAGTAAAGTAAATGAACAATTAAAGATGCTAGGCAAGGAAATCAGTGCAAAATTACCAAAACTGCAAAGACAATAGTCAAATGCATAGATAGAAAATATAAAAGTTTGGAGAAAGCTACTATTGAAAAGAAAAAAGAAGGACTGGGAGTGAATACAAAGAAAACAAATAGAAGAGAACATAGATAAAAGATGTGAAATGTTTAAGACAGATCAGAGAAAGATGATAGCAAGTCTCTTGAATAGGCATTATAAGAAAATAATGCTTGACAGATTTATTAAACAAATAGAAGAAAAAACAACTCTATTACAGATTCAAAAGATGTCAAAGTAGGAGTAGCAGAACACTACAAAAAACAATTTAGAAAAAGAAATACAAGATTAGAAAAATGTCAAAAGAGTGGAGAGAAATATACAAACCATGAATAGACATTAGAGAAGAATAGTATACAGAAGTTGAAAAAGAAATTGAGAAAAAAGAATAGAAAGAAACATTAAGAGAACTAAAGACAGGAACAGCTCCAAGCATATCAGGTATAAGTTATATACTGATAAAGTGAGCAGAAAAGAAAATGTAAAAAGTATTTAGAAGCTTTGCAAACCTATGCTTAGAAGAAGGAAAGATACCAATGAAATGGAAGATAGCACAAGTTTATCTAATACCTAAAGATGTAGAGTGAGGATATAGTTTAAACAACATACAACTAATAGCATTAATAGAAATATTTAGAAAAGTTGTAACAAAGGTGTTAACAAGAAGACTTGCCAAAGTGTTTACAGAAAAAGAAATACTCAAAGGAC
>CAJVQA010012054.1:0-10337 GCA_910591915.1 Cetraspora pellucida
TTGTAAAGCTAGTTATAGAGAAATAGTTAAATAAAGAGTTTAGAAGCCCAAAGGCCGTTATTGCAGTATTAAACTGCAAGTTTGAGAGCTATCTTTTTGAAACTTTCAGAATATATGTAAAATTAGTAGTTGAACAAGTTTACTTAAGATGTTAAAGTTAGTTATCTTAATAAAATAACTAGATATTAACAATTTTATTACTGATGAATTTTTAGTTATTTTTGTGTAAAAATGATTTACGGAAAGAGTTTTTATTAATAAAATATTATATTATATTATTATAAATATATTGATATCTAAAAAAAAAGCATTAATATACCTTGATTATTAAGTTTTTGTAACTCATCTGTTATATCAGTGTTCCAACCATCATCTATATTAAAAGTTTGTAATACTATTTTAAAAAAAAATTTAATTAATATATATCTTAACAGAATTATTATTACTATATTAATATATTTTTATGTTTATCACTATATAAAAAACACCAATATACCTTGATTATTAGGTTCTTGCAACTTCTCAGTTGTGTCAAAATTTCAATTATTATTAAATAAAGTAAGATCATTATAAAATCCTATATTTTTGTTTATTAAATTAGAATTGATTTTATCTTTCAATTTAATTCTTGTATTAACAGTTTGCAATGCTACTTTTTTAAAAAATAATTTAACTTGATTCTGCAATTATGTATATATCAAAAAATTTTCTACATTATTTACCTTCGATGATTTTAATATCGTCGTGTATTACATCTATAAAAATTGATCATCGCATTATCATTATACCAAAAAAGAATTAATATAAACCATTTATGTATGTTACTATTTTTATACTATCCAAAAAAAATAAAACGCACCTTCGAGAGTAGAGGTGTCAATAATTTCAAGTTCATCATCTGAAATTAGTATAACATCTGTAAAACAATCCATTTCACTTTTTTAAAAAAAGTGAAAGAGAACTAATCAGGTCGATTATTATTTATTATTCATATATAGTATATATTAATATTATATAATTTTTCGAATGATCATATTACATAATTTTTACTTATGTATTGTATGATATTTCTGGGGCATTAATAACTTAAATATAGTACTGTACACTCTTGTTTACCTATACTCTAATACATTATAAAAGAGTGTACGGTACTGTATAAACAATTGAAAAAAAAATACAGTACGAATTTTTCTATCGTACAGTACGAAATATATGTATACTCAGTACTGCTCTGGTTTAGACTATCACTTACAGTTAGAGCTAACTATTAAATTACTATATACTTGAAAAATTCATTAAGACTCCGATACCTTCCTTTTCTAACTTTCATTTCTTAATTTTAAACTTATAAGATTTTATAAACTACCAATCCAGATGGTTTGGTATGGCATTCTAAAATTCTTTTTCTTTAATAATTCCTGGCAGCTTGGTTGGTATGTGTTTCTCTATATATATTATCATCAGATTCATTCTAATAATTCTTTGTTGAAGTCTTCTGATGGTTCATAATACTGTTGAAAGTTCATACTACCTCTTTATTTAGAAAATCCAAATAGGTTTTCATGCTTTGGTTTCTTAGTATTATGTACTTGATTGTCTTATTATAGATTTGCACTAAAGTCTTATACAACACTGATTATTAACATTTCTCTATATATGTATAATATTACATTTTGTATAGATGTTTCAAGCTCTCATTCAAGATAATATTCTTAAAATTACAAATCATCTTTTTTGTTCAACTGATTGACAAGACATAGTTACTATAACACAGATATAATTTTCAAATTTCATTATTTATAGAATTTGAACATTAGGCCTACCACTTGAGAGTTGACAACCTGTCCACTTTACTAGGTTGCCACACTTCCTGTATGTTTTTATTAATAATATATAATTATATTTTTATATACAAAATATGTCAATAAAAGTACAACTAGTTATATATATAACTTTAGTCATTATATAATTAAGAGTTTCACCTATAGATTATCTACTAGATGCAATACTTGAGACCTATCTGTAGATTCTCTATTTAAACTTTCTGATTTTTAACACTTTATATTGCATATATATGCAATTTTTATATTACTATTATAGTAACATATCAGGTTAAAGCTATCTTAGTTACTATTTATATTAAAATACTATCTTATTAGATATTATCTTATTATATAAAATTATTTTCTTACTATATTTTTATTTTTAAATTTTTATAAATTTGGTCCAATATATACAGGCCAAGTAAATAGATAAAAGAGTGAATAATAAATAAATAATAAAAAAATCTGCTATTATTTTACTATATATCTACTAAATAATAGCAATATAATAGCAGAATAATAGTAGAATAATAGTAAAATAACAGAAGATATGTTAATATAATAATATAATAATAATATATTAACAAAATAATATAATAGTTTTATTATTTTACTTTTAATTATAAAGATTAAAAATAAAATAATTAAATTTTTTTTTCCTCTTTGACTAGTCTTGCCAAGACTTTTCATGTTTTCTATATTTTTTGAACTAAAATCCTCAATATACTCCTGAAACTGACCTTGACCTTCCCTGATCTATACTTTTAAACTTTTCAAGAATAACTATCATACCAATCTCCGCCAGTATCGGAAGGCTTCACCAGGCTCTATTTAGAACTGACTGTCACTATAAGTTCATATAGTATCTTTTATTGTTAGACTTTTGGCCTCACATTACATCTCATAACTTCAGTTATTCCAAATCAGGCTCCAACTCATGTTTATTATCATGTGGTTTCTCAACTGTAGGTCACTTGTTATTTTTAGAAAAAAGTCCATTCATTGGATGTCCTGGGTCTCTGGTTCCATGATGTTGCAGTTCCCTATTTTGAAAATACATCTCTACAATTGCTGTCACTAGGATTTGAACTTGCAACCTTGTGATTTGTAACCTCAGAACATAACTGCTATGCTATCGATTCTAGAGATCAAAATAATAAAATTATTTTATTATTTTATTTTTAATTATAAAAATTAAAAGTAAATAATAAAACTGTTTTGTTATTTTATTAATATATTATTATTATATTACTAATATTAATATAATTTTTGTTATTTTACTATTATTTACTATTATAATATTGGTATATTACTATTATTTGTAGATATAAAGCATAATAGTGTTAGTATTTTTTATTATTTATTTATTATTTATTATTTATTTATTTGTTCAATCTATAATAAATTTAGTAACCAAAACAAAATCTATTTAAGGGTAGAGTATACATAGATTATTTTTTATATGATCTTTGTAGTACAATATAATTTTTATAAAAAATAAAGCTTTGCTATTAATAAAATATTTTATTATTGCAATTAATTTTTATCAAATTTTTATAATATGAAATAAGATATATTCTTTATAATAGTAAAATTTTTAATAAATAAAATATTTTAAAAAAATATACTTGTATATATTGCAAAATTCTTCATAGTAATTTCAAATTTTCTGTAATTACACAAAATTGTTAATCATAATTAGTTCAAATCATATGATCTTTATATGATTTATATAAATAATTTATAATATCTAATTTTTAAACATATAAATCTCAATTAATTTTTAACCAATTTTAATAAATTTACTATTATTAGAATCAAAAAACCATATTCTACAGTTTTTAATTAATATTTAAAAGCTGTTTACTTAAGAAAATTTTTTTTATTTTAATTAAATAAAAATTTACTGAAAGTTTTATATATAATTTGAAAATCATATACTCTAGCCTTAAAACTAGTTTCAAAAGCTTTAATCTAAAACTAGTATTACAGAGTTGCAGTCTTCTAAAACAATACAACTAAATAACAAAATTACTTAATACAGGGATTGAATATTGCAAATATATATAGTGTAAAGGTGTAGTAGTTCATTTTACTATATAGCAGCAGGCAAATAGTTCAAGATAATAACAGTATATAGATTAACTTTATTAAATAAATACACAGTGACAACCTTGTCTATAAAAATTACTCCAAAAGAAGAATATCACTTTTTAAGTTAGAGATAAAAATAGGAAGGTCTAGGTCAAAGTATAGGAACTTAGAATTAACAAAGAAAGACGAAAGATATCCTTTATATATCTTTTTACCTAACAGGAATAGTAGAGATTTGAGCAATATTACTTGATACTGTACTCAGAGTAATGGAAGTTTGATCAACATTAGATATCATTGTACTTGAAATAGTGGAGATTCAAATAATATTAAATAATACTGTGCTTGAAGTAATAGGAACTGTGTGGAGGCAACTGGGAATATTGTTTATATCATTTGTCATTTATGCTTAAAACACTTAGAGCTTGTGTTTAGACATTTGAATCTGTGCAAAGGCATTTGGAATTTGTATAAGAATACTTAAAGTTCATATAAAAATATTTGAATTCTTGTGCTATGATACTTGGCACAGAAGTACTTAGAATTTGTAAGATGATAGTAACATCACAGATGTTACTTAGTGTCATGTGACTGTACCACATTTCTAATAACTAATTAAAATTCTTTTATCTATCTATTATATAATATAACTATCAATTAATTAATAACTAATAACTAATAATAAATATAATATATACAATACAATAATAAATATATATATATAGAGGTGTGAGGACCTAGTAAAGTAGTCAGGTTGTCAACCCTTCAATTGATAGGTTGGTAGTTCAAATTCTATCAATAGCAAAAATTTGAATAATCATCCATATAATATTCATATTATGGCAACTGTTACTAATAATTGGGTTAAAATATCTGTAATAGTAGTCATACTAGCATGACTAGCAAGTCATGAAGCATTTATATAACAGTCATATAACATTGTCCTTTGGTACAAGGTCTGTGGTTACACAAAAGAATGCAAATCAGTAATCAGACAATACAAATACTAAATAAGTTCTTGTATTTATATCTATTAAAATTAGATAACAAGAAGTCTATTTGAGAAGATCTAAGTAGAGAGATAGCTGGATTTTTGATAGCCCTACTGTAAAGACTAGCTCAGAAAAATAAATACCAAGATCATAGTACCTAGTCATAGTAGCCAGATAAGCAAGAACCTCTGAGTTGGGAGTCTTAGAGGTATTATTAACTAGGCCACTAGAACAAATTAGAGAAAAAGGATATCAGACTGACCTAATATATGATGAACTGATTATAGTCCTATATAGGCTATCTGGATTGGGAGTTTGGTAAAAATGCAGATAAAAAAGCAGAGGTATACTAAAATACTGAGGTTATGCTGTGAAGTAGATGCCAAGGTCTAAATAAACTCTACAAAAGCATAGCAATTTAATAGTTAAGCTCTAACTGCAAGTATTAGTTCTGCTATAGCAATATTTAGGTTAGTTTAAAAATAAGTACAGAAGACTCTAAGGAGTTTACCTTAGGATAAAATAGTTTTAAGATTGAGATGATGATCTGGGCATCAGATATGACCTAATGAAGTTTACAGGTTTGCATCTTCAAAGAGTTTAAAGTAAAATATTTAAGCAGAAGAGTTAGATATAGCATTTGTAAGGAACCTTAGAATGGATTTCTTAAATAGATAAGATAGAAAAGGTATATGTATAGCAAATTGTATATTTTTTCTTTAGTGGTTCACTAAACCTCATTCACTATTGTTAAATAAAATCAAAAGACTCAAGAGATCATCTTAATACTAAAAAAAACATATATATATATATGCACTATTAATATTTAAAATATATATAAATATAACTACTAATATTATGATATAATATACTATGCTAAAATCTACTTTGTAACACTAGTTTTAAATTTTCTAAAAAAATCTAATATTATAATCTGAAATATCAAATTTATAATCTAAATTTTTTTTTTTTTTTAATGTTAAAGTTTCTATCTTTAAGATATGACATTTTTATTTAAGTATATAGAACAGCATGTCACTAGGAACCATCTTATATTAGAGGTTACAACTAGTCACATATGCACTCTTGGTATCTAATTTAAGTAGTTTGCTTATATATTATTATATATGTTCTATACTAGATACTATACCTGCAAGCTAACTAAGGATCTTGTCTATTTAAACTCTTTGCATATGCAATCCTTTTTGTATCATAAGAACATTTTCAGGACTATATCTATTCAGTTCCTAATGCTGATCAGTACTCTTATGACTACTTTATTCTTAACAAGAAACTTACTAGGGCCTTTATGTCTCACACATACTGACCTAGTTTTATGCAACACACTATAGTTATCTAATATTTGCAGTTATAGAAGTTACCTGTTTAATTACTACATTACACTATTTTTATTCTTGTAAAGTTTACTAGAACCTCAGTATCTGTCTTTCTGACATCTTCTTCATCATTCTTTACTAGACACAACTTGAAATTAGCAGTCTTTTTCAGACTACTAATCCAGATAGCCTAGTATAATATAATTTTGTATTTTTTTCTTTTAGTGATTTCAGCAGTCTGATTGGTTATATACTCTTCTACACATATTTGACATTTAGTTTAACTTTCAGTTTCTATAAAAATGTTTTATGAGCTTCAACCAGTTTAATGATATTGTCAAAAGTTCATATTACCTCTTTATTTAGAAATTTTCAAGTAGGATTCTGTCATCTCAGTTTCTTAGTCTTTTACATCTAGTGGTCTTATAATGAGTTTGCACTAAAGTCTTATGCAACACTAGTTATATATTCCTCTATATATATATAATATTACAATTTGCATAAATGCTCTGAGCTCTCAATATTAGTAGAATCTAACTTAGTGTATCTAGATTATAGTCACATAAGACCACCCAATCAATAGGAAACAGTTACTATAATGCAGATATAATTTCCAAAATTTGTTGTAGATGAAATTTAAATCTTAGACCTGCTACTTAAAGAATGACAACCCAACTACTACACTAGAACTGCCATTCTTAATCTAAAATTTTTAAAATTTTATATTTATATAAATAAATAAATAATTTTAAAAATTAATAAGTATATATTAAATTTATATTATTTAATATTTACAGATTAAACAAATAAATAAAAGGTAAATAATAAGTAAATAATAGAAAAAATCTTCTAATTAATAGCAGCATAACAGCAAAATAACAGTAAAATAACAGAAGATTTGTTGATATGAATAACATAATAGTAACATAATAGCAAAATAATAGAACAGTTCTATTATTTTACTTTGAGTCTTTGTAACTAAAAATAAAATAATAGAACTATTCTATTATTTGCTATTATGTTACTATTATGTTATTTATATTAACAAATATTCTATTATTTTACTATTATTCTGCTGTTATTCTACTGTTATCTTCTATTATTTGGCAGATTTTTTTCTTATAATTTACCTATTATTTACTTTTTATTTATTTATTTGAGCTGTAATTAGTACAAAAATTACTTAATTATAATTGGTTAATTTGTAAATCATTTTTAAGATAATAAGTTAGCAGGTTTTTATTTTAATAATAGTTTATAATTATAAATAAAAATTTTTAAAATATTTTAAAATTTATTTTTTATTTATTTTTGTTTATACTCTTTGTTTACAATTAATTATTATATAAAATTAAATAACAATAATCTAATTAACTAAATCAAAATAAGGGATGGGTTCTGTAGCCTAGTGGTCTAGGCACCCTTCTCTCCATAGACAAGGTCGATGGTTCAATTCCAGTTGGAGGCAATTCTGTACTCTACAGAAGCATATAAATGTACGTGAAGCCCTGTGGCTAAGTCTATATGATTAGAAGATCGGTATATAAGGAAGTTCTCAGAAAAAAGATTTCTGATATGAAGAGTTGGCACTCGATGTGAGAAAAGCAGTGAATATATCAGAAATAAAGAGAAGGCACACTAGTGGATAATACAGTGAACATAAAAGGAAACTATAGAAAAGGAATGAACTTACTGAAATTTGAACACTTCTAGCACCAAATCAGTTTTAGTAGATACAGGATATACTAAAATTGGATAAATCTAAAGGGTAATCTTGGTACCATACTTAGTAAGTTTGCATCGAGGGTAAATTCGAAAGAACTATTGATACTTAGTAACATCCAATGTAGTGAGACTTAGATATAAATAGTAATTAGATATCCCTAATCTGTTCTGTCATAAACATGGTGGTATACATTGTATATATATGCAGTTAAGTGTTAAAAATCAGAAAGTTTAAATAGAGGACTCACAGGCAAGTTTCAGGTATGGCATCTAGTGGGTAACCTATGGGCGGAATCCTGAATTAGATAATGACTAAAGTTATACATATGACTAGTTGTACTTTCGTTAATATACTCTGTATATAATATGTAATCTTATACTACTACTAATAAAAAGACACACAGGTGAGACTGCCCTTAAAATTAAAAAAATTAACTAAATTAAAATATGATATTGAATACTAGTAATATAATTTATTAATATTCTTAAAATATAATATTAATAAAATATTTTATATTATATATATATTAATAAAAAACTTAAATAATAAAGAAAAAGTAATATAAAAATAGCAATTCTAGTATAATAGTTGAGTTGTTATTCTTTAAGTGATAAGTTTAATATTTAAATTTTATCTATACTAAAGTTTAGAAATTAATCTATATTATAATAACTGTTTTCTGTCAATCAGTTAGATTTATAATTATGTAATTTTAGATGTATTAAACTAGAACTTATCTGTTATTAGAAGCTCAAAACATCTATACAAAGTATAATATTATATATATAGAGAAATATTAATAATTAATATTACATAAAACTTTAGCACAAATCTATAATAAGACTATTAGACATAGAAGACTAAGTAACTAAAAAGCCCAAATCTACTTAGAAATTCATAAATAAAAAGATAGTATAGACTTTCAATAGTATTATTAGATTAGTTAAAATTTACAAAACACTTTTATAGAATTAGAAAGATAAACTTGATAACAAGATGTTTAGAAAAGCATATTACCAACCAGGCTGCTAAAATTACTAAAAAAAAAGAATACTAAGATATATCTTACCAGATTATCTAAATTGAAAATCTAAGAAGTCTGTTGGTTTTGAGTTGCAACTAGTAGAAGATGATAAAAAAGATTTCAGAAAGATAAATACTAAGGTCTTAGTAAACTTTACAAATATAGAAATAATGTAATATAGCAGTTAAACAAGTAACCTTTATAATTGCAAATATTAGATAATTATAGTATATTATATAAACTAAATCAATTGTATATAAAACATAGCAGACTCTAGTAAATTTTCTGTTAAGAATAAAGTAGTTCTAAAAATACCAATAATTATTAGAAGCTTAAATGAGAAGTGCTTTAAAATGTTTTTATAATATAAGAGGATTGTATATGCAAAAGATTTAAATAGGCAAGACTTATAGCTAGCTTGCAAACATAATATCTAGTATCAAATTTAGTACTATATAAATAAACTACTTAAATTAAGCACTAAAAGTATATATATAACTAATTGTAATCTTCAATATAAAGAACATCCTAAAGACATCTATATTCTATAGACTTGAATAAAAATATTGAAGCTTAAAGATAGAGAATTTAATATAAAAAAAAAAGTAATATGTATATAATTTAAAATTAAATAATAATAATTAAATTATTTAATTCTTAATAATAATAAATAGTTGATAACATAAATTAAAATAATATAGTAATATAAATATAACTATATATATGTTTCAAATTACTAAAAACTTATTAAATACTGTCTTTAAACTAACTAGTACCTTACATTAATTTTTTATAATTAAATCAAAACTTTTCTTTTCTATATAGTTTTTGTTAAATAATTTAAGAAATAAAAAATAATAAAGTTATTTTTATTTAGTATAGTTTATAATTTTTAAAGCTCAATACAGATTTATAATTATAATTATTTAATATTTATAAATTATAAATATTATACATTTTCTTTTTTCTTATTTATTTTTTTTTTTTATTTCTTAGTCTATATCTTTTATTATTTATTCCTATGTCTCTGTTTTGTTTATATATAAAAAATTTTTTTATTTTTTGTTTTTTTATAAAAAGATGTTATTAAATTAGTGATATTCTATTATAAAATAGTAGTTAGACAAGCAATTTATCTCTAATTAAAATAGTATAGCAACTTGTATTTAGATATTATCTAAATAACTAAGTGATACTAAACTTGTATATTGAGAAATCCTATATAATTATATATAGTTTTAAGAACTTTAATAAGTATTAGTTTTGAGGATGGCGATCCTAGTGTAGTGGTTGGGTTGTCATCCTCCAAGTGGCAGGTCTAAGGTTCAAATCCCACCTACG
>CAJVQA010012055.1:0-10337 GCA_910591915.1 Cetraspora pellucida
GTTGCAAATAAAACTTATAAAAGTTAAGCAAACAAAAAACTTATAATGAAAGCAGTTTTGTCTACAACTCGATCTGAAAATCTATCTTCCATTCCTGGTTTTGCATGACAATGTCGCACAGCTACTTATTTTATAATATAGAAAGTATATATATAGTTCATTTAGTAGAATTTTGATTTTAAAGAATTTGAAATGATTAAGTTTGAAGTTGGTTATATTATGTATTGGTTTTTGGTTATGATTAAAGTATAGCCAAGTGAATTACCAATCTATTTCTGAAATAAGTTGGTTCTATTCTTGGTTTCATTTTGAGATAACCATATTGCCAAAATATAGGCTTTGCAAATATTTTTAATAAATGTTCTTGTAGGATATTTTATAAAATGTTGGTTCCAGAATAGTATATAGTATGGATTGTAGATATTAGTATAGTTGAAATATAAATTAGAAGAAAGATTATGTTGCTTAGTAAGAAAGTCAGCAAGGTTGTTCAGATTATTGTCAATATGAACTTGTATTTTATAGAAGTTGATTTGGAGATTGTAAAATTTAATAATATTTAATAAAGTATGCCATATAGGCCATGTATTAAATTTAAAAAGTTTATCAAAATTGGAAAGTATAGTATAGATGTTGGTATATTTAGTAATGATAGATTGGAAATTTGTAAAAATGTTAATTATTGTATTTTAAGATGTAGTAAAAATAGCTAAGAGAATAACCATCAGTTCTGCTTTGTAGAATAATGATCTGAAGTTAATTTTGGCAAAAAATTTGTGAATAATTTGGTTATTGTTATTGACTTAGACCCAGCTAATGCTCATTGTACATTGATCAGTTTTAATATTATTACTAAATCATCAGTATAAAAGTTAAGTTGTTGTTGAGAGCTATTAAGAATTGAATATTGTACAAGTATGTTTGCTATTTTACTAGTTTTAAATATTTCAAAAACATAAGAGTTGGAGATTGGAATTGTTAGTATTAGAGGAATTGGTAGTGAATGTTTGATAGCTATTAAATGAATAAGGTCAATATAGTTGGCATTAAAGTTTAATGAGTTAGAATTAACTCTTTCTAGAAATTGGGAAGAGATAATTGCTAATACATTAATTGTATATAAATTCTGAATTCTGTTAAAGTTTAAATAACAGCCTAAGCAAGGTAAGCTTTAGGTTGATAAAAGAAAATAGTAACCAGAATGATTTATGTCAATATTTGTTGCCAGTATATGATAGATATTTGATTAGTATTTTTAAAGTGTCTGCAGATTTTGCTAATAATAATCTCATTGTCAGTATATATAAGTAAATAGAGTTTAGATTTTTTAAAAATATGTTGTGAATTGTATGCAAATAGATTATATTCTAGTTGTTGGTAGTATAGAAGAAGGATTCTAAAACTATTATGGACCATTATGGTATCTTCCAAATAACTGAACTATAATGGTTTTCAGCCTCTAGGTAAGTATGACAGTTATAGTAAAAGATGTTTTCATTTTAATAAAGTGGTATTGTCAGCTGTACAAAGCTGTTTAAGATATAGGATGTTGAGATTTCTGATTTGTTTTTTGAAACTAATGTATTGAAAATGTTAAGATAAAATTGATTCTTGTGATTGAAGATTATATGATATAATGTTTGGCCATGAAATATTGAGATTAGCTATTATGGATATGTTTAAATGTTTCAGTAATTGAATAATTTTGAAGTTTAGAGTGTGTTTATTTGGACCATTGATAATAAAATTAGGGTGTTGAAGTATATTAATAGTTGACTATAAGTTGTTTTGAAGCTGTTGTAGTCTAATCCATATTGAAGTTTCTAGTAAGTTAGTATTGTTAAGTTATAGTAAAAAGTTAGTAATATAATGTTGGAGTTAAATGTCCCTTATGTTGTAAACATTTTATAAGTATGAATTAAGCATAATACTATTAGAGATTGAGTATGCTAGGTGGAATTTGCATCTGGCTATTGTTAAGTATTTAGCAAGAATGTTGTTGCATATGAAGTAAAGCATAATAATGTTGTGTAATCTATATTCAAGTATAGATATAATAACTGTATTAATTATATAGATAATTTGTTTATTTGTAATTTTTTTTGTACTAGCAATATTTGTAAGTTGAAGTGTTTCTTCTTGAATAATTTTGATTTGTTCAGTTTGTTTGTTATTAAGTGTAAACCATCAATCTAAAAACTTAAATAGTTGGCTAGCAGGTATGAATTCTAAAATAGAGTTAAAAAATTTAATATTAGATATAGATAAATTAGAAATAAAGACAGATTTGGTAACATTAATCTGAATATTGGCCATTAGGTAAAAAAATAGGACAATTTGAATAATTTGTTTTAGTTCTTGTTTTGTTTTTGCTATCTAGAATATATCATCTATATAAGCTAATACTGATGTAGATATATAAAGACTTTGAGATCTAGGTGGTTAAAGGTGGGTTTTTCAAGTTGTAGATAATAAGTAATCTTTATATTAAGATACAATTCTGTAGATAAGTAGGTCATAATAAATATGTCAGAATAATGAAATTATTGTTTTTTTCTGGTCTATTTTATTTTTAGCTGTATATAGATTAGTTAGACTAAGGTTGATAATTACTCTATTTTGACAGTCTGTTAATAAATTAGTAAGTTTGTTAACTAGCTTAAAAGACATGTTAATACAAATTAGTGCTTTTTTGAACAGATTCAGATTAACTAAGTTATATGCTTTGCTCATATCTTGGAATATAAGCCAAAGCTATTTAAAGTTGCAAGATGCATCTTCAATTATATTATTTAAGATATGTATAGGTATAACCATGCTATTGCCTGGCAGAGCAATGTAATTGTAGGGTAATAGGATTTTATGTTTGGTGAGTACTTGGTTTAAGTGATTTGTAAGAAGTTTTGTATATAATTTTTTGGCATGTTCAAGAAAGCTAATAGGTTTGGTGTTAATTAAGTTGCAGTCAAAGATAGGTTTTTTGGAAATTAAAAAAATTCTATACTCTTTCTATTACTTAGAAATTTAGTTTGAGGTAATACATCTATTTAGAAGAGCTGTGATTGCTTGAAGAAAGAGTATACCTGCATGTTTTTATATTTTATAACTAATGCCAGAGAGGCCACAGGCCTTGCTATTTGGAAGATGAGATAATGTTTCAGTTATTTCAGTAATAGTAAATTCTTTAATAATATCATTGTACTATTTGGAGTTAATGTGCATTTTGTGATTATATTCTTCTTTCTAGTTAGATTCAAAGATTTGTTGGTTGGTATGTCTAAAGAATGTCTATTGGTCAAAATATTATTGAATATGCTGTTTAATGTTTTGAGAATCAGTGATTATATCATTGTTTGTTCTAATGTTATTGAATTTGACTGGGTTTTTGTGATAGTTAAGTATACTATTAATCATTGATTTTGGGTTTGATTGAAGTTTGGAGCATCTTTTAGAAATATTATCATTAATTTGTTGTCTTATTTCTTTGATATTTTCTATATTATGGGCATGATAAATAGATTTTCATTTAGTTTTAGTAAGTGCTAGCCAGTTTGGCAATAAGTCATGAACAGTTGGTAAAAATAGAACATTAAGCTGATTAGATATGTTTATTTGATTAATAAGATGATTATGTTAATATGATATAGAAGTAAAGTTTTTTAGTAAGTATTTAACTTATTTAATAATATTGTCTAATTTTTTGAAATATTAATATAAAGATGATGCCTTTGTAAAAAAGATATTTTGAAAGTTTCTAATAGTAAATTTTTTATTTGAAATATGTTGTATAGTGGCAGAAATAATATTGTTTTGAATTTTGTACCAGAAAAATTCTAGTAATTCTGAGGTTTGTGTGCTGAGTAAAGTTTTATTATTATTAAGATTTGAGATTACTTGATCTAGAAATTGTTGCCTTTTATCTTTATTTATATTTTTGTATAAAAATGTCCTTCTTAGAGTTTTGGTAGAATGTTTAGGTTTGCTTATATATGCATGAGAAAAGAGCCAACAAGAGTTCAGAATTGTATAATTACTTTGAGTACTAGTATCAGGATCATCTATAGTAAAAGAATTAAGATATTAAAGAAAAGATTAATTAGCCCAGATGTAGTCTATGCTACTCTGGTATCTGTTGTTTTGTCAGGTAGATGTTGAGTTGTAGGTGTATGTAACCAGATTATACATATTGTTGTATTGAAAAAAATAGAGCAACTTGTATTTTATTAAAGAAAAGTAGGTAGTATAATAAGAAGCATTGAAGTCTCCTAGAATAGTAAGTTGGATATTTGATATGTAGGCTTGTTGGAGCTATTGTATCATAGTGTTTTGTACTGACAGTCTTAGTTGAATATTATCATATAGTAAATAAACTAAAATAATTCCGAATTTAAAGTTATGTTTAAAGAAAATATCTTCTGTGATAGCATATCCTAAAAAAGAAAGTATTTTGTAAATATAGGTTTTTATAGATTTGTAAATCATGATGACAGTATCTGCTTTAGGGTTTTAGTACATAACCACAAGTATGTAAAGTGTTTGGATTTTTGTAATTTAGTAATTGGGTTATTGGCTACAATTTTGGTTTCTGTTATGCTAATAATGCTAAGGTTATTAGAGAGTAAGTAGTCTTTTTGTACTTGTTATTTTAGGTCTTCATTAATTCCTCAAATATGATATATACTAATTAATAAGTAAAGTTGATTATTATAAAATTGTGTTCTGAATGTATTGGAGTTTAAGAAATAGTAGTTGTTATGATTTGATATTATTTGGTTTGGAGATGTTAGGACAGATAAATATTTATAAGATTTGTATTAAATAGAATTTATAGCTATGTAATTTGAAATAGTAAGATTTGTAACTTTGATATAAATATGTGTTTCTGTTTTTTTTCATTATTAACTAATATTTTGATTGAATCAAAAAAAAGTTTTTACATAAGTGTTTAATAAAGTTATTAAGTGTTATAGATTATAGTAATAGGGGTAGATAGTATCATTTTAAAAACTTATTATAGCAGGTGTTTGTCTTTAAAAAAGTTAAAGTATTGGTATCAGAGGCATTATGTAATATGTCTTTTATCAGATTTATTCACAATAAGCTTTATTGCCTGTCTATTGTTATCATTCTCCTTTAAAAATGTCCTACTAGATGTAGAAGACATCATAATCTTAAAGATGGCAGCTGCATTAATGTATTCTATAGAAGACATTATTGAAAAGAAAGGTTTGCACTTTCTTTTTATAAGATAAAAGTAATATTTTTAGTTGTTTTTGTAGTTTCTTTTGAGAATGTAGATATATTTTTATTTACTTTTTAAAAAGTTAATGTATTAGAATTCTATATAAAAAGTAAATCCTCATATTGTTCTGAGATTGAGATTTCAAGATGTTTTATTAAAAAATCTTCAGCTTCTAGGTAGTAAAATTAATTATAATTAATATGTATTTGTTTTAATGATATTTTAAATTTCATTTCTAATTTAAAATATATAATAGCTCTTGCAAGAGTATAAATATCATTGGTTGTTTTGATCATTTTTTCTAGAGCTTTTTTTTTTAGATAAACCTACAAGTCTATCATTGTCTCTTGCTGCTAACATAAAGGCTCTTAAGTAATATTTAGATCAAGCAGTATTACTTGCTATTTTGTTAAGATTTGCAAATAACTTTTTAGTAAATATAGCTAAAACTCTAAGTTCTTCTATAGGTGTTGATATAGAAAAGTTTACTATAAGTTTTTGTTTGAAATAAAAGATATCAGTTTTCAATATTAGGTAAACTCATTATTTTTATTCTAATTCTGATACTAGGTGAGTTTTGAATGAATTAGTAAAATAGAATATAGAGATGTTTTCTAAGTTGTATTCTGTTGATTTGGCTAGTAGATTACAGTTTTTGTTAATACAGAGATTGATATAATGGAGTGCTACTTTGAAAGTTATTTCAAAGTACTCTTTAAAAGTATGTATTGAATTTGATAAGAAATATGTTTTTGACAAAAGTTTTTTGCATTCTTCAGTTAGTTTTTATAATATTAGCATTTTGATATAACTGTTTGTTTTTTGTTGATCAACTTTGTCAAACTAAATATTATATTTTTTAAAAAAGAATTGAACCAGACTTCATAAGTTGTAGGATGAGACTTGAATAATGAGATTTTAAAACCTTTTAAGAATTTTTCAGATGAAATATTAAGAGTAATATTAATATTGAATCTGTTATTATTTTGAATAGTGAATTTAAGTTGCTTTGAGCTGTATTTAATATCAAAGTGAAGTGTGAATTGTAGTGATTTGATATCAAGTTTTTTTATAAATTCTTTGAAATTAATAGTTCTATATTTATAGTTTAGATAAAAATATAGACAGGCTAGGTTTATTGTCATTCTATATCTGTTAGTATATAAGTAGCATAAGATAGAATAATGTGATTAGAAAATATATAGGTAATTTAGTTAATTGAAGAACACCTTTGTAAATTTGAAGAGTAAGCCTTTGAGCATATTATGAAAAGCTTTAAAAAAAATTAGGTTTGATTTATCAAAGTTGGGACTTGAGTTGATAATAAAATCTAACAAGAACTTAGATTTTTCACTTGTCATTTTGTTAAGAATATAGCCAAAAAAAGTATTTGATAGATAGTCTGTTGTTATTTTTATTTTTATCAGATTTGTTTGAAATGATTTGTTCAAAGATAAAGTCTCTAAAGTTGGATTTTAAGAGAATAAATAGTTATAATACTAGTGGGCTGTTAAGTTTATTATATTGTTGTATGATAGGTATAATAGAATAATTTTTAAACTAGTCAAAATCTTTTGAAGTATCATATTTTTGAGTTTTTGTTTTTTGATTAGGTTGTTTGTTATTGGTCTCTTTCTGTTTGTTGTTATTTAAAGATTTTTTTATATTGAAATTATTATCTAATTGTTTGTCTATATTTTTAACTTTTTTGGAAGGTTTGTTTAAAAATTTTTTAAAAAGATACACTTATCTTTTACTGATAATTGTAGACATTTAATTTTGCAATAGAGACTGCATTGTTCTTAGTTCATAGAACTTATAAATTTGGCTAACTTTAGTTTAAGTTTATGAATATATTAAGAGTAAGCTGGAAAGTCACCTATTTTAGTTTTAAATATAAGGGTTTTTGGGTATAATGAGTGTTTATTATTAGTTAGTATAATATAAGATATATCTTTGATTTTGCAAATAATACATATATATGCATAGTAAGAAAAAATAAGAAAAAAGATTTGATTATTAGTATCTTGTCTAATATTACTATATAGTTAGAGAATGAATGAATGATATTATGTAGGTATATTATAAAAGAATTTGTAAAATTTGGTATTAAGTTAATTTCTATTGAATTGAATGATTTAATTATAGTTATAGAAATAGTAACAAGAATAGATAGCAAAGATAAATACTATAAAGTGAAGTATGTATAGTATTTTTTACAAAAATATTTTGTAATAATAGATTGAGTAGGACTAGAGAAGAAATAATAGTCATTATGGGTTTTGTATAGTGTAAGGTTAAAATTATATGGATGAATTTTGAAACTTTTACAGATTTTGTTTAAAATAACTAGAGTTTAACCATTATATTTATTCTAAAGAATATCTAGGTCAAAGAAGTCTGGTTTGATAGTAATAATATTAGGCATTTTGTATAACTATTCTAATGTAATATTTGTATTAATATAAAATAATTTTTAAATTAGATTGAATAATCTGATTATTAAATAAAATTTTCTAATTTGGGAACTTTGCAAATAAGTTAGAAAGGATCTGTAAAATGTAAGATATGTGAAAAGTCTAATTGAATGTTTAAAAAATTTTAATAAATATCAGAAAAGTGAAATTTTTAGGACAATTCAATAAATTTTTTTAAATTTATCAGTGAAATAATCTGCAAAGCAGATTTTGGTTTTGTTTTTTTCAAATATCTTAATAAGTTTTGGTTTGTTTGCAGTATAGTATATATCAAAATGACTGAAACAGTAAGCTTGTTATTTTTCTAATAATTAACAAGATATATTTAATTAGTAAAATATATAAAAAATAGACAAAAACTAATATTTAGTTTTTAGAACTTTTCTTAGTAGCCAAGTATTGCAGAAAGATAAAACTTGTCCACCTAGAAGAAGAAAATTGAGCTAAGCAACTTTACTTAGAAGTTTAAATAAAGTTTATTTAATAAAATATTAAGAAATAATTAAATGTTTTTAGCAAAAATTTGGTATAAATGATTTATGAAGAAAGTTACAAATTTGGTTCTATATATATATATATATATATATATTTTTTTTTTAATATATTTAAGAATTTATTTAAATTGTAAATAATATTTTATTAATATTACTAACTTTATTTAAATTTTGATCATGATTTTCAAAGACTCAGATTACAATACTTTGAATTACAATTACAAAAATGATTATACATAGTATGAAAAACAATTTGAATTATTTGAATATGTAAGAATTATATTACTGTTATATATATACAGTATATATATATAATAATATATATAACAAATTAATATTTGTATTGTAATACATATGTTTGTACAAATTAAGAAAAATTAAGATATAGTTTGCTACACATAGGTAGAGAAACTCCATAAAGTTCTATATGCAACTAGGCTAGCTGCACAACATAGTCATGCTAAAACCAGAAACATTATATAATTATATAATAGCAAGGTTAAAGCTTAAAATTTAGCAAATATGCATTTTGGATTATTGTATGTACTGTATATTGCATAAAAAAAGTAGAAATATGTTTGATTTATAAGTTGTATGTTTAATTATACCAGGAACAGAGTTTGTACAACATACAATGTAGTGTATGGTTTACAGGCAAGTTAATGTGTCTGTGTAATTCTCAGCACTTGATTGGTCCACGTGACTCTGTTCATCACATAATGTTATGTGTTTCCTATTTTTCACATGCCATTTCACACCTTATACTAGTGGCGTGACTATTACACATGTGCTCATACACATGAGAATTTAATAGTTTGCAGGTGTCTGTGTGATTCTCAGTATATGATTGGGTAATCTGTCATTGTGATTTTGTATAACACCTCGAACAATACTTTAAAAGGTAGGTATCAGCCTCTTTACGCAAAATCTTGAAATTGATTAGTTCACATAACTTATTCATCATTTAATATTTTTTAAAAAAATATAAATGAGTGCATACATCTGTAAAATCGAAGATGCTATAACAAATGATAGTAAAAATAAGTTTTTTAGACACAAAAATTAGTGTTCCAATATAAATTTAAAGGCCTCAATGCTAAATATTTGATAATTTTCATTTTTTTTTATCGAATTTTTTATCAGGCAGATAAAATGATAATCACTGATCATCAAGAACTTAATCGAAAAAATTTGGCAATCATTTCTAAATACAGATATGTTTTGTAAATTTTTAATGTTTTCAAATTCAACAGAACTGTATGATGCTAGTTAACCAACTATATAGCAGTCAAACATTAACTTCATTAATAGGTTTTAGGCTTAGTCACTAAAATTCAAACCAATATTCAGATTGCAAGTACTATCAACTTCTTTTATAAATAGTCATTTTCTTGTTCAAGAATGGATTGCAATAAAGAATATGGTTTCCCGTAACTAAAATGGTGCCTGTGTAGATATCTCCCATTCCTGGTTTCGCATAACAATGTTGCACAGCTACTTATTTATAATATGAAAGTTATTATTGTAATTACTATTTTAAGTATTATGCACTAGTACTTCGAATGGGTCAGGTCGGGTCAGGTTTTGAGCCAACCCGAACCTGACCTGAAACTTCAGGTTGGGTCAGATTGAAAACTTTTGGGTTAGAGCTTCAACCCGACCTGAACCAGAACTGAACTGAACCTGAACTGACCTGAACTGAAATTTTAAGGCTAATATATTAAAATTTTTAAAAAAATGAATTCAGTCACCTATTTTGCTCTTAAAATTCATGTAATGATGACTATCAAAATTGGTAAACTCAATATGCTTTATAACTACTACAATAAAAATCATCATTGCATACTAGAATTAATGAAAGTTTTTTATTTTTATCTTATGATTCATAGAATTAAAAAAAAAAATTTATTGATTTTGCACTACAAAATTTCACGGCAGATTCTTGATTTTGATTTGCTAAGAGTGATGAGCAAAATATTTGGCCAGAATTACTGAGAATTTTATTATTATTCCTGGGCAAATTTTATCATAATGTGAGATTATTTTCCAAAATTTCTATTTTTGTAAAAAAAATCAATATTACGACCGGAAATTAGTAAAATATGTAATGCGGGCCAAAATTTT
>CAJVQA010012056.1:0-10335 GCA_910591915.1 Cetraspora pellucida
TTTTTCTAATAGGCAACAAGGTATGTTTAATTAGTAAAATATTTAGAAAAGAAGCAAAAACTAAAGATTTAGTTTTTAGAACTTTTCTCAGTAGCTAGGAAATTTTTAGGCTTAAAACCCGGCCGGCTAGGATAAGAAAAGTGAGCTGAACAACTTTACTTAAGAGCACAAGTAAGGTTTGCATAGTAAATTATTGAGAAAATATCAAATGTTTTTAGCAAGAATTTGTAAAAGTGATCTACAAAAAGAGTTCCTAAAAAGTTTTATAAAGAAAAAGCTTTACCAGAAACTAAAACAATTTTATATAAAAAATTCAACATTAAATTTAAAATACCAACTTCTATTGCAGAGTTACTTTTCTTAGAAAAAGAAGAACAGGCTTCTTTTCAATAAACTTGTTTTCTACAAAACCCATAAATGCAACTGCTATCTTATTAAATAATACAATCAATAGTAGTTAATAGAAAAAATAATGTAAGTAGACAGGTGATAAAGCTTACTTATATAGAAGGCCAAAATTATAATAATCTAATCCAATATACAGAGCAGACTATAATATTTTGCACAGCTGTAAGAGCCAAGCATGCAGTGATCAACCTTGTAGAAGACAAACTTAAAAGATCATTATCAACATCTTTAAATCTTTATGATCTTTATATATGTTTTAACAAATTTCTTCTTTATTACAACTTACTACTTCTTTTATATAGCCAAACTATTCAATCTCTTATACAACATATTGACAAATATAACTATAATAATACTGTTTCTAGCATTACCTTTTCTGTTAGCAACACTTTTTATGAAACTTATATATATCTTTCAAATAATTTACTCTTATTCAATTACACTGTTATTTATCTTTATCTTCTTCTAATTTTTTATAATCTACTTCTTAGATCAAACACCTCTAATCCTGTTTCTATCTTATTCAACTTATTTTTTAATGATTATACAATACCACAAGTATCTACATCAACATAATCTTTACATGACCTACATTTAAATATCTGTATACACAATGTTAGAGGTTTTAATACAGTAACCAAAAGAGAAGCTTGGCAGAATTATTGTCTTTACAATAATATCCATATTGTCTGTATTACTAAAACCAAAATTGCTAACAGCACTAACTTTCAATTCTATAACAACAATCTATTCTTTTACTTTTGGACTAATTTTGAAAGCTTAGCAGAAGGTGCTGCTATCATGATTCATAAACATCTACAACTCTATATACATAATTGTCAAACACATCCTGATAGAGCAATTGCTTTGGACCTTTTCTTCAAAAATGAAATCAAACTTCAAATTATAGTTATATATCTTGTTTCTACTAATATATAAAAAAGCAACAAAACACAAAATATAGTTATTACATAGATTTAACAAGCTTTCCAATACAATCTTCATCTAATAATACTTGAAGACTTTAATATACAAAATGACATCTGCAGCTCATCATCTAAATTCTAACTTATTAACTATCTATACCATTCTAACATGTTTGACCTTGGTGCACATGTTGACAACAAGCATTTTACATAGTTAAACAAAACTAACCATAATCATATTAACTATATCTGAACTAATTCATTTAATATTTAATTTTTTCTTTTATACAAACTTGATAACAGCAATATCTTAACATTTAGTAACCACCTTATTTTTACATTTACCTGAACCTTTACTAATGCATATAGCAAACCTTCATGTCATCATACTAGCATCAATTGCAGAATCTTTAACTATAAAAATATGTTAACTAACAAATAGACAGAATTTTTAGATCTTTTTTCTCACAACCTTAGACTACACAATACATTACTTAATAGCAATACTAATGAAAATATTAAAACTACTTGGCATAAGAATAAACATTTAATAATTAACACTGCAATACAATCTATTCTTAACAAAAAGACCTATAAATGTAGTTATAATCATCAATATTTTTCTTATTTCACCCTACTCTATACATTATTTAAAAAGCTTGAACATCTAATTAAGATTATTAAACAACTCATAACAACCTCAATATTAATATAATAAACTCTAAGATTTAGAACATTAACAACAGATCTTATTGTGATCTTCAAGCTCTTAATTCAGATGACTATTTTCAAATTTATATATGGATTCAGCATGCATAAGATATTTGAAAACAACTATATCAAGCTCATCATACTAAAAACTTATTATTACTTTGCTAACAAATTCAACAAGCTACAGAAAAGAGATGTGAAATACTTACAATATGTCCTAAACAAGCTATAAACAATATCTTTAACTAATATAAAGTTCACATCTACTTTTCTAACATTAAACTTTCTGACCAACTCATTACAGACCCTAATCTTATTAAACAGCATATACAATCACATTTTCATAACTGGACTGCATATTGACCAATTGATCAAGCACTATTTGATAGCTCATGGCATATGCATTATCAATCACAACTACATATTAACATCCAATAGTACAACTCTCTCAACTTTCCTATAACAGAAAAAGAAGGTTTTCAGATATCATTAAAACTTCCTAATAGAAAAGTCTGTGAACCTATAGGTATCAGCTATAAAATGCTTAAACATATAGACACTGCTTGTATTTAAGCTATTATGGCTTTATTTAATCATTATCTCAGTTTAAATCAAATTTCTAAACAATAAAAACATAGCAGAATCTATTCTATCTCAAAATGTAACATATTTAATGAAGACTTAAACCTTACTCATTCTATAAGTCTTATTGAATATATTCAAAAGTATATACAAAAATTATCACTATCAAAATTAGTACTATATTTTCTTAACATCCTATTCTTTCATCATACAACTATGTTGCTTTACCTAATAATAGCATATCTATATTCATTCATATACTTAATAATCTTATCAAAGATGCATTATGCAACCACAAATCAATTTGGCTTTTATCTTAAGATATGAGAAAGCATATTACTTTGTTAATTTTACTCTTCTTTAAAAGTCTTTACAATGTCTTGCCCTATCTAGTTTTATTATTAACACTATTATTAATATATTTACTAATCAACAAAATCAAGTTATCACAAACCTTGATCTTACTTTATCATATTCTATGCTTAATAGCATTGACCAGAATAAAACTATTACTTTTCTTTTATAAAGAATTTATTATAACCCACTTATATCACATATTCATAACAACTTCAAAGATTATATTATACAAGTTTCTTAGTTAACTAATCTTAATCATCAAATACACAACAAGCTTAGTGTACACTGCTCAGTTCTTGTCTATATAGATGATATTCTTTGGATTGCATTCTTATAACAAGAACTATTACAAATTCTTTCTACAGCTGAATCATTTTATAACATGACCAATATACAGATTAACTCTACTAAATCCATACTTATAACTAATAATCAACAAACTAACTATACTTCTATTACATACAATAACTACTTTTGCAACCTTCATTCATCAAATGAACCATTTAAATTTCTTGAATGCTAGTTTATATTTAATAATAAACTAACTAAACAAACTAAACTTATTATGACAAAATTATCACATCTTATTAAAATTGCAGACACTAAGCAAATTACTAATACACATACATAATATATTATCAATACTGTTATAATTACTACAATAGAATATTAACTTTACAACATTGTTCTTAATCAAAATACATGTAAAAAAATTCTTACAAGTCATATTGAACTTATTAAAAACAAAGCCAAACTTAGCTACATAATTTCTACTAGTATACTGCTTCACCTCCAGCTATACAATATTTATAATATATGGAATATTAACTACAACATTATATTAAAAACTTTATTTAAAAACTTAATTCTCTTGATTTTTTGGAAATAAGTACTTATATTAGAATTCAACAATTTCAGAACAACTTGTAGTCATCTACTAGTATTCTGATACATGATAATCCTATTATTGATAGGCCTAACAAACACATTATTAATATCAAAATCATTACTCTTTAAACACCTTGGCATAATATTTACATCTAATCTATTATACAATATTCTATATACTATTCAAGAAGAGTCTACTTTACTTGAGTCAATACTTTTATCATATACTAAACACTCAATATTTAAAAAACAACTTAGATATTATTGTATTCTTTACTTAGACCAACTTACTACATTTAACAACTTATGTCTTCTAGAATGAAAACATATATCTCTATACATATACAAAATTTCTAAAGGCAAACTACTACTCTGGTTTAGCTACCTAGAAGACCAAACTACAAGCCACTCATATAATCATACTTTTCATCAACATTTATACTTATTTAGTACTAATTACTATAGTTATTCAACTGAACACTTTTCTTTACAAAAAAAACTATAGCTTATTACAGTATTTGATAATCAAATTATTATTAGCAAAGCCAGAAAACAACCTTCTTTTTCAGGAACCATTCTTATTACTCACTGGCAATGCCATATAGAACAACAATTTACTTGCCTATATTTACTTTTACCTATTCAATCATAAGCATGCCTAGGTTGCTCTCTTAACTCTCATACAATTGCTAATAAATGTACAATTAATATCCCTATTAACCTCTCTTTTAAATTTTTTGGTCAAGTTAATACATATAACAAATTTTTTAACTTCAATGCCAATCACCTTGATCTTATATACTTTATTGCAATTTGGCATCCTATTCAAATTTTTAACCTCCCTAGTATCAATATTACAACAAATCTAATTTCAATTATATTTGAATCTAACACTTTAACAAACAACCTTTAACAAATTGCCAACTACAATGCACAATTATCAGAAGTTTATTTTTATACAGATGGCTTTGTTATTAATTTAAATATCTTACAATGCTCTATAAGTATCAAATAGGCCCAAATTTTAAACAACAATATACTGTATACATTTCAAGCAAAAACAAGATACTTGCTTTGCTTATTTAAGTTTGAGTTTATTGCTATCTTATTAGCTCTTATTACTGCTCCTAGAAACAATACTATACATATATATACTAATTCACAGTTAAATATCATAGTCTTTTAAACTCAATCTATACTTTATTCTATATATATATATTATAGTTTTCATTATGGAACATATTTATTAACTTTGTCAAATTATACAATATTTATATTATTTTTTACAAAATTACTACTTGTTAGGATGATCAATACAATAACTTTGCAGACCAACTTGCATGCAGTCATCACAACCTGCTATATCTTATCTTTATGTCTTATAATATCTACAATTCCACATATACTTTAAATTTTAAAAACTTCTCTTTAGAACTATTTATTTGTCACAGTATCTGTACAATATATCATGCATATATTTATGCATTATGGATCACACAAAACTGGTTTCAAAAATGGCACAAAATTTTAACCAAGTTAATTGGCAAGCCATCTAGCTATACATCAACAACAACTAAAAAATCTCAAACTTCTTATATAGCTTTCAGTCTTCTACTCTTAAATCCTTTAGAATTAAAATTCTACTAGATAATCTTCTTACTTTACATATTCTATACAAACAAAATCACTCATACTTATCTATTTGTCATCAATATTATCAAATTAGTTTTCATCTTCACTAGACAACTTGCTTATTTAATCAATTGCTATACAGCCTTATAGACATTTTATTACAATATATTATGCTTTAAATACTAAAATACTTAATATTACTTTAAATACTATAATCAATTTACATAACCAAATTAAACTGTTAAGTAGTATAACTATTTACAATATGCATATCAAACTTATCTTAAGTTTTCTCAACTCTAACTAGTCCAATACCAAATGAACTTATTGATATTATTGCAAGTTTGTTATCTAAAAAAGTAGCTATAATACTTGTTATCAAGTTCTTCATTTTTAATTGACAAATCTATTATACAATCTGGGTTCTATACTGCATCTCAAGATTTATAACTCAACCTTCTAAATATAATATACTTTAAATGCTGCCTTACTTTATTATATTCTCTTTTACTCAATTCTATTAGTTTAAAAATAAACTTCTGATATATTTAATGAATTAAATATCAAACTAATCTTCTATATATAATTACTAACAATCAAATCTAGGTGAGCCTTGACCACTCCAGTTGGTTTAGGTCACAGATAAATTAGTCTGAGCTTCTATTATTTCTATAATATTTAAAAGCAAAATTGTACTCTATGAAAATTTCAATTAAATATTCAATAAAGATAAAGGCATAGTCTTATTATTAAAAAAAAAATAAAAAATATATAAATATTCTTAATAACTAAGTCTAGCATCATCTAACCATCTTAATAATACTTAAATGCAACCTGTCACATTACTTTATACAAAAGTAAACTACTTAATGTCTATAATAAAAAAGTTTTCTTTTTTTTATAACAAGCTTTAACATTGTTTTTATGATTTTTTTCTCAATTTGCTTTCTTTTTTTTCTTTTTTTTTATTTTTTACTGATTTGCTTTTCTTTCTTTACTTGGTTTCTTTTTCTTTTTTTTATTCTTCTTTTTATCTTTTCTATTATTTCTATTTTCTTCTCTTATTTAATAATTTTTTCATATTATATTTTTTACACCTGTTTGTAAAATATATTTTAGACCATTCTTACTATTATCTTTATAAACTGTTGTCTTAATTTCATATTTAAAAACTGCATTAATCTGTTCTGTGTTGTTTAGAATTAGATCTTTAATTAATACTTTTTTCATTTTTACTTTTTCTGCTTTTGTTTTTCTAAAGAATGCTATATATTAATATATATAAAGAAACTCAGATTTTTTCTTTTTTTTTTAACTCTTTCTATGCTGTTATGATAATTACTTTTTGGATTCTCTTTTACAAATTTTTTTGTTCTTTGTATACTGTCAAATGCATTTGTATTTTTTTATTTTGTTTTAACATACTTGGCATTTTATTGTTATATATATATTTGGCCTTTTTTTGTTAAGCTTTTTCAAGATTAGAAGTTTATCTATCATGTATTTTATAAATGCACTTCTTCTTGTACTACTTTTTTTTTGTATAATACACTTTTTTAGTCATCTTCAGTTTTTTTAAAAGTATATTTAATCATAAATCATAATTTTTGCTTTTGATTTTAGGTTTTTAATTGTTCTTATTTTTTTTTATTCTGTTTCTAATCTTGTATTTATTACTAACTTACAAAACAGTCTTACTAATATGTTAGTTTAATTGTTTTTCTGCTTTAGGCAATATTCTATCTCTTTACAATGAACTTCTTTGTATTATTTTCTTGCTTGTTACTTTCTTTTGCTAGACTATTAGCTTTGTTATTTTATCTATTTTTATTATAACTTTTTATTTTAACTAACTCTATTTTAATGTTTTTTTTTTTTTTTTAACTCTTTGGCAGCTTTGCCAAAAGCCTTTATTAAAAGAATTGTATACTTAATTATACAAATATTAGCTTAATTTTTAGGTTTAACATCTTTTAGCTACTGTGTTAGTATTTAGAGGCAACCTGTCACACTAGAATGAGTTTACATTTACTACTAAAGGACTATTCAAACTAGCTTTTAAGACCATTTTAGTAAGGTCTTTTGTTATTACTAATTAATTTTCTAACTGTATTCCTCTATATGTCTTCTATATTTTTATTTTTATTTTATTTTTAAGCAGTTATGCTAGTACTTTATTAAGATTCTTGAAACTATTTATATTTATAATTACATCAAATTTCCTAATACTCTAATCTAGCATCACTCAGCCACTCTATTGGTACCTAAGTGCAATCTGCTGCACTATCTCAGTTAGAAATATACTGCTTGTCTAACTACTTAAAGCTATACCAGAAAGGTTTTCCCTTTTCTGTAACAAGCATATTAATTGTTTTTCAAGCTTCTTTCTTCATTTAGTTTATTTTTTTATTTTTTTATCTTTTTCTTCTTCTTTTGCCATCTTATTATTTTTTGTTCTTTTCTCTAATCTTCTTTTAGTTTGAGCACCTTTTTTTATTTTACTTGTTATATTAACCTTCTTTTCTCATTCTTGTATTTTTCTATATTGAACTCTTCATATTTGGTCATATAATTTATTTCATACTGTTCTTGTTACTATATTTATGCATTTCTATGTTACTTGTTTACTAGAATCTGACTGATCTTTTTTTTAACCTCATTCATTGTTAGCCCTTTTGAATCCTCTTTTACAAGCTTTTTTGTTTAATGCAGCTTGCCAGATGTGCTTGAGTTTTCTTTTCATCTTTTTGACATACTTGGCAGTTCATTATTGTATATATTTTTGGTCTTCTTCTATTTAATTCTTCTAGTATTGATAGGCTATCCATTATGCATTTAATTACTGTTGCTCTTTTTGTACTAAGTTTTCTTGTTATACAATGTACACCTCTTGTTCTATTTGTTTTTTTCAAAAGCTTGACCAATTATATTGAGTGTTCTTAGTTTTTGGCTCTAGTGCTCAAATTGGATTTGTTTCTTTTCAACTAGCTCCAATTCTGGCATTTGTGACTATTTTGCAAAGAAGTCTTGTTAGTATATCAACTTTCTTGTTTTTCTATTCTAAGTGGTACTCTATTCTGTTACACTTGATCTTTTTTACAAATATTGTTCTTCCACATATTGTTTCTTTTTTTGCAAGTAGGTCTGCTCTGTTATTCTATTTATTATTACTGTAACTCTTAATTTTAACTAGTTCTATTCTATTGTTCTTGCTTTTAAGTAGACCTACAATATTCATTATCCACATCACTTTTTTTTTTTTAAGACTTTGTTATCTTCAATTGCTTAAATTGCTTCATTAATATGCCTTAATGCTGCTAGGCTATCTGTATATACTTTTATACACTTTTTCTCTAGTATAGTTAGAATTGTTAACCATATTGTTGCTAATTCTGCTATTGTTGCTGAGGGCCAACTTTTGAGTCCTAGTGCCCTTTCTTTCTCTGGCCAGTTTTTCCTGTTGCTAATTTGCACTCAACTGATGCCTATCTTTTCTATACTACTTTTTTTTTTCTCTTTATATAATGCTCTATCTGTATAAAAAGTATATTGGTTTTTGTTTCTTCTTTTGTTTCTTGTTATGACTTCTATTATATAGTCTGTAACTTTACTGTTAAATTTTTGTTCCTTGATTAATTCTGTCTCTAAATCTTCTATTTTTTTTAGCTTGATTAGAGTTTTCTTCATTCTTTTATTGTTCTGTTTTCTAGCATTTGTTCTAATATTGCATTAATCTTGTTACTGCCTTTCTCTACTAATATTTCTGGAACTGCCTTTAAATTATTATACTATCTTATCCACTTTTTACAATTATCTGTTATTTGTTCTGTTCTGTTCTCACATCTTTTGCATTTACTTATCTCAGTATATGTCTTGCCTTCTACTTTCTATAATAGCTAATGCTCAGTTAGGATCTTTTTCTTTTTTTTCTTTGATATCTTACTAAGTTGCTGATCATGTTTTGGTCTATATACAATCTACTCTTTCTTTCTTCTGTCTTCAAATATCTTTGTCTAGTTAATTGTTAGTGCCTGTGTGTTGTAGTCTCTAATCTTGTATTGATTGTATATTTTTTTGCTTGTCTGTATTATTAACATCTTTTCTTCTATTTTACTAAACTATTTTGTTTTTTTTCTTTACATAACAGTCTTAAAAGACTTTTGAACTGTCTTCATATGATTAAGTTCTCTTTTTTTATGTTTACAAGTTAGTTCAAATATATTAAATCCTATTTATTTATTGTACTACTACTTGTTGTTCATAATTTAATTCTAACTAAATCTTTTATATTCATTCTGTAACTATGTACTTTTCACAGATAATTTTTTGTTTTGATATTTATTTTCATTTCTCTTGCTTTAACTATTGTTTGACAGACTAAGTTGTGCTTTCAATACTTCATTTCTTCTGCTCTTCTTTCAGAGTCCCAAATGTCTTTTATTAAGCCTACTTTTTGACATTCTTGAGCTATCCTAAGCTTTGTTAAATTACCTAAAGTATCTTTTCTATTAAGTTTTGCAAATAAACTGCTTATTTGCTTTATTGCTATCTCTTAACTTAATGATTTACAGTTCTTCAGATTTTTGTGCTCAATTATGCAGTTATTTGTTGTTTTCATCATATTGTACTTATGTTTTGCCAAACATATTATTGGCTAATAGATTTTTTCAATCATCTTTTCTAATATTCTTGTTAACTGCAAAAGGTACCCTAATTTTGGAATTATTACTGTATTATTTATATACACAATCTGGCTCATTGTTATTTTTTTATATCTAAGGTCTTTAACTGTTTGGCTAACTATTTCTTTTGCTTTTTTGCAGACTAGTGA
>CAJVQA010012057.1:0-10334 GCA_910591915.1 Cetraspora pellucida
TGTTAGGAACAACTTTACTTAGACGTCCAAAAGCAGTTTACTTAATAAAATATTGAGTAAGAGTCAAATGTTTGCAGTAGAAATTTGGTACAAGTGATTATCGGAAAGAGTTTATGATTTGTGTCAGTAATTTAAAATATTTTGTTAGTTCTAAGTAATAGTTAATAAAAAATAATAAAAAAGATGTCAAAAAGATGAGTAAGTACTAAGATTTAATTAAATTTTACAAAAGTATAGCAGTTTAATAATTAACTTTGATTGCAAATATTAGTCTAGACTAAAGCAATACTAGATTAGCTATAAGTATAAAATATAGAAAGCTTCAGTTAGTTTAATTACAAAGTTAAATATAACTTAGTAATTATAATATACTTTACTAGTTTACTAAAATTATTAGTAAGAGAAAAGTAAAAATAAGATCTAAAGTGTTTAAATAAAAAATTTACAGATAGGTTCTAAATATAACAACTAGTATAAAACCTTCAAACAGACTACTTAAATTAAACAATGATTAAAGTTGTACAAATAGGAGTTGTATATTCTTTTTATAATTGCTTTTGTAATTATTATACAAATAGCTATTAGCTAAAACATACTATTAATAAAATCCTAAATAACATATATTCATCTTAATATTAAAAAAATAAAAAATAAAAAAAAATAAAACTTAAATAAGTATTAAATTTTAAACAATTTAGAGTTTATTGCAATATAAACAATATATTGAAAATTTTCAATACAATTAATATTAGTACTGTTAAATCTGAATGCACTTTTGTAACTTTTCTAAAGTTTAACAACTAATAAAAAATATACAACACAAATAAATTCTATTATAATTTTTAAAAAAATTTTGGCAATAATTATAAGCAAGCACTTTTTGTATATAAAAATATAAAGAAAATATACTAGAACAAATAGCATATATATTATTAAATATATTAGATATTTCTTTACTATTAGTATATATTATTACAAATATAACAAAGAATTTGTTATTATTAAATTGTGTCTAAAGCACAACTATGACCTCTGTTTAATGCTACAAAATTTAGCAATATTATAAGAAAACATAATTAAAATAATTTTAAATTAATAAAAAAGCTACATAATAATAAACTAAAACAAAAGATATTTTTTTATTATTAATTTTTATTAACATAAAATATATTTATAAATCTAATATTTACAATACTATAAGTTATTAATAGTAATTAAAATTACAAGATTGAAGGTTGGTAACTTAGTGAAATAAATAAGTTGTCAATTTTTTAAGTAGTAAGTTATAAGTTAAAATCTACTAATAGTAAAAATTTGAATAATTAACTATATAATATATAGATGATATTATAGTAATAGTATTCTGTTAATTAGTTAGAATAAAATATCTGTAATTATAATTATACTAATATAATTGGCAAGTTATAAAGCATTTGTATAATCTTGGTTATATAGAGAAATGCAAACTAGTACTAAGAAGCACAAATCTAAGATAAGTTCTTATGATTATATAAATTTATAAAACTAAAAAAACTGAAGCTTACTTAAAAAATTTAAGTAAAAAGGTAATATAAATTGTTAATAGTACTACTATAAAAAATAAATCTAGAAAACAGATACTAATATGAAGAAATTAAACAGGCAAAAAACTTGAGTAAGAGGTACTATCAACTAGGCTATCAAATTTTAAAATAAATAAAAAAAGATTAGGCTGGCCTTAATATACTAAAAACAAGTAACAGTTCTTTTAAACTATTTAGATTAAAAGTCTAAAAACAAAACAGAGATATACTAAAAGTACTAAAAATATGTTATAGAGTTAGTACTAAGGTTTAGGTAAACTTTGTAAGAATAGGTCTTGTTAATGTTTTATAAACTAGATAAATAGTTAAAAAAAGAAGCTTTCTGTACTTTACTAGCAGATATTATACTCTAAAATGTATAATAATCTGAGAACTGGAGTGTGATGACTTAGTGAAATAGTTAGATTGTTAACCCCCAAGTGGCAGGTCTAAAATTCAAATTCCATGGATAACGAATTTTGAAAAATAGATCTGTGTTATGATTACTGTCTCTGTCAATCAGTTGGATTGGTATATCTGTAACCTTTGTTGCATCATCTCGAATAGAAGCTTGGGGCATCTATGCTAAGTATAACATTATACCTATATAGAGGAATGTTAATAATCGGTATTGTATAAAACTTTAGTGCAAACCCATGATAAAACCACTAGGCACAGAAAGCAAAGGAACTAAAGAGTTAAAAACCCACTTAAAAATCCCAAATAAAAAGATAGCACAAAACTTTTGATGGTGCTGTTAGACTGATGAAAGCCTATGAAACACTCCCAAAGGAATAGATGGATAAACTGAATAGCAAGATGTGTAGAGAAGCATATGACCAATCAGGCTGCCAGAATTGCCAGAGAAAAAAGATACTAAGGTATACCATACTGGGCCATCTGGATTGGAAGTCTAAGAAGTCCTGTCAGTCCTAAGTAGCGGTTAGTAGGGGATGATGAAGAGAATATTAGAAAGATGGGTATTGGAGTTTTGGATGAATCTTACAAAGGTAAAAGTAGTTTAATAGTTAGCCCTGACTACAAGTGATGGTTTAGACCAAAGCATGACTGGGTAAGCTATAAGTATGGGATACAGAATGCACTAATAGGTTTAGTACAAAGTTAAATATGACTTAGTAACCATGGCATATTTTTACTGGTTTACCAGAATGTTGGTAGGGTGTAGTAGATACAAGATCAGAGTGTTTAAATAGAGGTCCTACAGGTGAATTCTAGGTATAGCAACTAGTGTAGAACCTTCATGTGGACTACTTAAATTAGACAATGACTAAAGTTGTATGAGTGGCTAGTTGTACACTCTTTCTATAATTATCTCTGCACTGTTACATCAACAAATGCTGACCAACTGATATTATTAATAAAATTCTGGATCACATGTACTCACCTTAATATTTAAAAAAACTGAGAACTAGTACAAAAAAGTAGATACTATATTGCTTAGATAGTATATTTGTTATATATAAAGAATATAATAGTGTTACATAAATGATAAAATAGATAATTAAAAAGTTTAAATAAATAATCTTCTATTAGATTATAAATACAGCATCTAGTATAAAACCTAAGATGAACTACTTAAATAAGCAACTATAAGTAGTGCTTGGATCCGGTTTACAAAATCCAGATATATCCAGATATAAAAAGAATAACAGATATTTATTTGAAAAAGAGGATTACAAATCCAGATTTTTTTTAAAAAAATTTCAAATCTATTTTTATCTGGATTTAATAATAATTAATTATCTGCATGTATAATATAATCGATTTATAAAGCCTATTTATTAAATTAATTCATTTATGTAAGTTACTCATTTTTCATTGGATAGAAGCTGTGCAGTGGTTTAGTAACTTGTGGGAATAAAAAACTTTCTTGTAATGAATGAATAATGCATGATGCAAATTAATTTCTTTTTTTAGTTAGCATAGTAATCTAATTTTATAAATGTTTTTCCAGATCTCAATAGTTATTGAATATTGCATTAAAAGCTGTCATTATTCAATGATTGTATAATTGTTATCATGCAGTATTCTGTAAGCAACAGAAAATTTAGTATGCTCATACATTCATAGTATTTTTGGTTGGCAAAATTTACTAAAAGTCTACTTTTTAAAATACTTTGCTACATATTTTTATTAGTCCAAGTTAATGAGGTTTCGACATGTTAACTAGATATGCTATATATATATATAATGCTTTTTTTTTCAAAAAAAGACAACATTTTATATCAGTCCAAATCAACACATTGTAACAAGTTTAACATAAATGTTATTAGTTTATTTTAATTTTTTAGAAGTCACTATTTTTTTTGTTCGGAATTTACTGAAAGTATTCAAAAATACTTTTAGTAAACAGCTTTAACTAAAGATGTCAACATTTCTCAGGTCAAGAGTAACTACCCTCTTATGGCATATAAAATTGGGTAACTACCCAGTTACAACTATACTGTATATTATTTCATATTCTAATGTCTACACCTTTAGTTTTAACTATGACTCTAATCAGTTGTTCATCAGTTCATTGTAATATGTTCACCTAATTTCAAACAATAGAAATAATTAATTAGAATTATGATCAATTTTTTTTAAAAAAAAAAATTTTAAAAGTTATTGTTCTATTCAATAGCCTTTATTGTTCTATAATGAAGCAATATATTCTGAATAGAGTCAATACTTTGTTATCAGTTCTATTTAAAGACTAAATATTCTAAAAAAAAAAAATTCTATCAAAATAAAATTTTCTTCTGTATATAACAATGAGTGCTAAAAAACAAAAATCCAAAGACCATACTGACTCTAATGCAATATCAAATTCTGATACTAATCCTAAGCATAATGATACTTTTAGTAATGAATTATTAAATAGAAATAATATTAGTATGAACCTTGATATAATTACAGATCATTCTAATGAAACTAGTGATATAGACCATTCTAATAAAAATAATAATCCAAACTGTTCTAATAAAAAACCTAGTACTAAAACTAAATTGCAAAAAAACTCTAATTGGATTTGGCAGTATTTTCGCTGAAAACATCTATTATGAAAATAAAAAACATATAGAAATTGTATCATAATTGTAAAAGATAAAAAGGTACCAAATGGACAACGAGAATGTGGGCAGTTAGTTAAGACTCAGGATTCAACTAGTAACTTTTAAGCACATTTAAATACACATGAAATTACTAAACTTGCCAAAGTTATTAATGCAATCAAACAACTAACAATTTCTGAAATGTTCCATCATGCTGCTAGACAAAATACCTGGTAAAAAGAATCTATCAATTATGCTTTGGTTGAATGGATAGTAACAGATTTGCAACCTTTTTATGTCTTGAAAAATAAAAGTTTTATTAAACTTATTTATACCTTAAATCCATATTACAAACTTCCATCTGATAAACATGTAAAGGTACTAATTTATCAAAGTTATAATCATTCAATGAAAAATCTTATATTACTTCTAGCAACAGAAATAAAAACATGCAGATTAACATGTGATTTATGAACTGCATATTCTAAAAGCAGATATATATGTATTGTATATCATTTTATTAACTCTAATTATGAATTAAAAGAAGCTTTACTTGCAATTAAATATGTTCCATATTCTCATAATGCTATAAACATTAAAGCTAAATTAGAGAAAATAATTAATGACTAGGAGATTTCTGAAAAAGTAATTTCAATTATTACTGATAATGCCATGAATATAATTAAGGCTATTAATTTAATAGGTATAGAGCAGGTTTCTTATATGGCCCATACACTTTAGCTTGCTATTGGTAAAGAGTTAAAATCTGCAGAAGTTTTAATAAAATATGCAAAAAGATTGATTAACTTTTTGACTACATCTAAACAAAATAAGCAATTATAAAAAGCACAAGAATTGATAAAAATTTTAAAAAAAAATATTAATAATAATGAACAAGAGTTTTTTTATGCAATATTTAATACTTTAACTCTTTAGAATTCCTCATATATTGCATAAAAATGGCTTCTTCAAATTAAACATGTTATTAAATTAATGAAAGCAACTATGAGTACAGATAATGATTATAATATTCATAAAGATGCAATTTACTTAAAATCCTTAATAATTACAGAAGAAGAATAGAAAGTTTTTGAGGAATTAACTATAATTTTGATACCTTTTGCTGAGATTACACAATTGCTAAGAGGTAGTAATTATACTACACTTAGTTTTATGTGGCCAGCTATCAACACTCTTATTAGAAATTGTATGCCATTGTTAACAAGTATAGGTAATGAAGAACTTAATTTAACAAATATGGCAACTATTTTTGATGAAGAGAAAAAAGAGAATATAGTCAATGTAGATAAAGAATTAGAAATAATTATTACAGCTAATGGAGGTAAGTTTAAACTTAGTTAACCTTAAAATACAGATAACCTAATAGAAAAAATAAAAAAGAGTTTATATAAAGCATTAGACTATTATTAAAATGCACCTCATGATTGTTCTTTAATTGCAATGTTACTTGATCTATATTGTAAGTCAATAAAAAAATTAGATAATTGGGAACATGATAAGGCCATTGATTTTTTGCAAGAAAAATATGATTTACTTAGTATTGGAAATGAAAGTATTATCAGCTTAGTGAATGTAGAGCAAAATAAGAATCAAATAAGCCTTTTTCAATAATGTTTGGGTCAGATGTAACATTAACATCAAATAAAAATGAAGTAGATAAATATTTTAAAATAGATCAAATGCTAACTACAACTAATCCATTTAATTAGTAAAAAGATATTTAAGAAAAATTTCTGATTCTTGCTAATTTGGCAAGAAAATATTTGGCTATACCTTCTACATCAACCCCTAGTGAACACTTATTTTTGAATGCAAGTAATTTAATAACAGCAAAATGTACATCAATTAATACTAGTTTATTTAAAAGAATTTTTTTTCTTAAACAAAATATCAGTATTCTGAGTTCTATATTTGAGCCATAGTTGAAATAATATTCATTGTGAGGAATACCAAGCATTATTCTAACTATTTTTCTTAAACAATATTATATTATATATTTGTAGTAAAGTTCTATATTACAATATATAACTTACAATAATATCGAATTTTGTAAATACAAATATTAGTTAATATAACAATATATATTTATTAGGTCTAGTAAATAAATAAATATATAACAAACTTTGTCTTATTTAGTAACTATATAACAAACTTGTCATTCAAAATATATATTAATAGTATAAAGCTAATAATACGATACTTTTTAATGTCAAAATAACTGTTTAATTCTATTCAGGTTTGAACATATTAGATAGAAGCTATGCCAAATAAATTTTTTTTAAAAATAATTTTGTCCTTGTGATCATATTAAATCCTGCACTGAGAGAGCAAAAGGGTAAAATATTATTAATAATCAAAAATACTCATATATAGTTAAATTTAGTGATTAACTTGTGATCTAACAATATTACTATCATTATCATTATTTGAAACCTAAATTAAAGTCAATAATTCATTAAAATTTAAAAGCATTATATAATATAAAATAAAAAGTAAAAAAAAAAACAATGAATATTTAGCTTTAAGATTGCCTAGGAATTTTGTGATTTTTATACAAGAACTAAGTTTAAGCTCCAATAATTTGAAACTTCAGTAATAAAAAAAAAGTTTCATCTAACCTGTATGAAGTGCAGAAATGGTAAAATTTATTGTGAAATAGAAATGTTTAAACAAAGCATTAGAATGTGCAAATGCATTGAGACAACATGAAGTAACTCTTAACAGGCCTATTTGCATAATATTTTATTTATATATTAAAATCTGAATACAATCTGAATTTGAAACCGAATAATCAACCAATATTTATTTATACATCTAGATTAAGAGAATTAAAATGGGATGTTTATCTGGATATCTGATTTATATCCGGATTCAAGCACTAACTATAAGTTATATATATAACTAATTGTATTTTTATCTCTGTATAAAATAGTAGTAATAATAAACTCTTTCTGTAGATCACTTATACCAAAACTACAAAAAAACATTTAATTATTTTCCAACTTTTTACTAACTAAATCTTACTTAGCCCTTTAAGTAAAGTTATTCAGCACACTTTTCTCCTTCTAGGCAGCTGTGTTTTAAGTTTCAAAAACACCCAGCTACTGAGAAAAGTTTAAAAAATTAAATATTTGGTTTTTGGTTATTTATACATAATTTTACTAATTAAACATATCTTCTTATCTATTTAAAAGTTGTTCAGCTCATTGAGATGGACATTTTAATATATAAGTTATCCAAAACAGACCAAAACTCATAGAGATACAAGCAAAAAACAAAAACAAAAACTTGCTCTTTGCAGGTTTTTTTATTGCATTTTAGAAAAATTTACAGGGTTGCCCCAGAAATTTTATTTTTCTAATATCTATTAAAATTTTCTAAACATCCAATTAGCTTATCTGAAGTCTATACACTTTTTCAAACTTTCCTAACTAGTTTAGAAACCTCCAAAACAACCGAATTTTTTTGTAAAACATACTTAAAGACCTATTTTTAAAACAAAATGCTGACCTTAATAACAACTGCACCTGACATCATCAATCTTGATTATTTTTACCAAAAGTGTTCTAAAAGCTTTGGTATTGGTATTCTTGAAGATGCAGCAAACACATTATATCCAATTTCTGCAAATAAGCAACCAAACAACTATTCAATTACAGAACTTAGAGGAGAGACTAAAAGTTATCATTACTTTAAAGCATCTGAATCTAGCTCTATTATTACATGCTTTTGTGACAAGTTCTATACTTACTTTATTTCAATTACTAACCAAATCTACAAACAACATGAAGTCATCATCATCAACAAAAAATCTAAAGATAAAAAATCTTTAGCAAATAATATTGCAAACTCTACCAAATTTATTTCACCATCACCTATAGCATTACCCTTATCTACTATACACAACCATCAATGTGCTAAATGCAACTTGCCTATTGCCTGCAAAGAAATAAATAATCAACATTACTTGGTAGCAGATGCAATTTTATATAATAACAAACCTCATCATAAATTATATGCAAATATTTAATAACCCTCTCAACAATCAAGTTCTTCCCCTATATTTATCCAAAAACTCCAACAAACAATCAGTTCCTACAACCCACTAGCATCTGAACTTACCTTTACTACATCATCTGCAAGTCACACTAGCAATTCAAATACTATGGACTTGGATAATAATATAATCAACAATGATAACCAACAATCATTACAGTTTAACAAACAGTTACAACAATAGCAACAACAACAAGATAAACAATAACAACAATTAAACAAACAACAACAACAATCTGATAAACAACAACAACAGCAAACACAATCTAATACTAACAACAATCAACACAAAACTAAAACTAATCCTACATTTGACTGAATTGCCAACTTCTCTGTTATTGAAAAAATGAAAGACAAATCTCAACTCCAAACAGATTTTGCTAAAAAAATTTTTAATTTTCTTAAACAGTATCTATATGATTTTAGGCCTGGAACTGAAATTAAACCAAAAATTAGTGACCAACCAGCCCTTAAAGCTAGCTTCTACTATATAATTTATAAAATGGCAGAAGAAAGACCCCAATTTTTAGTTGAGTTCATTCAAAAAAATAACCCAAATACTAACAAAGCTATAACTATTCCTTTTAATATACTTGAAGAAACTCTTAAAAAACTAATTCTTATATTTACTACTGTATTCTTTACAAAACTTAACTATCCAAAAATCTTTGCATCATCTGCAACTATTTACTCTTATACAAGTCCAAATTGATTACAATTTTGTATCAATCTTGCTCACCTTCACCTCTATCTTTCAAACAACTTTCAAGCTATCAACAATATTAAATTCACTAAAGATATTCAAATTAGACCTAAAAGGTTTAGAATTTTATCAGAAGTAGTAAACTTCAATAAAGAAAAACAATATCTTACAATTAGTTCAGACAGCAAATTCAATATATATCTTAAATTCAATATCTTTAAAACACTCTTTTTACAAAAACTTAATATCCTATCTCTCAAAAACTTATTTGATCACTTTAAACAGTAGTTTAAGCAATTTTTTCCATTATATAATCGCCAATTTACTAAACCTATAGATGAAACTAAGGTTTTTAATGCACTCAAATACCAATTTTGACAAAAATTCATCCTTTACCTAAAAGAAGTTATGCCTTCTAAACTAAACTTTACAAAACCTAATAATTTACAAGAATGTCATGATAAAGCAATCAAATATACTAACCACCATATTCTTATCTGTACAGATAAAGACTGCATCTATTTAGATGAAGCTGAATGTACAAAAAAAAAAAAAAGTTAAAACCAACAACTTTGAGGAACAACTCCAGTATTATGAACATTCTTCTTATCTTCTTAACAGCATCTTTCAAAAATCCTATATTGATTTTTCTAAACAAAAGAACAAAATTTGGCAACAACCCAAACTTGACCTCTCTTTATTTTATAAAAATAGCAAACATGAGGCATCTTTTAACAAACAAATTCCAACAACTTTACTTGACAAACTTGCAACTGCGGCAAAAGATTCTGCTTGCAAAGCCAATAATGTTCAAACCAACTCTAAACATCACAACTATTACTTTTATTTATACTTAAACCTCTACCAAAATATTGCAGCTCAAAATCATAATATAGATAAGTTAAACAAACAACAGGCAATAGATATTCTTACAACAAA
>CAJVQA010012058.1:0-10334 GCA_910591915.1 Cetraspora pellucida
TTAATTTGATATAGTACAAATTTATAGTTATATTTTTAGAATTAATTATTACTAATACTATATACTATCTAATTTTATATTACTGACTTTAACTGGTTACTCTTATGGCATCTAAATGCATATTTGCTACATGTTTGCATGCAGTTATTTTGACAACTACTTGTGATTATGACATACATTAAACTGCTACACAGACAAGAATACTTACTGAACTTAATATAGCATCCCAAATGCCAAAGATACTGTCTTCTGTAAATCATATCCATGTGTTCTACTTACATGTTTTACTTGGTCTTGTTTCTTCTGCCTTCTAATCTAACTATATCTAGTATTATCTTGTTTCTCATATTTCTCACCTTTTTGTCACTGTACTACTCTCAAATTGGTCTTACTCAGGTATGTCTAATTCTTATGATCTTTTTATCTTTAATATGTCTGTTATTATTTTCTCTAAGGTGTTCTAACAAAGGTTCAGGATCTGCAATGAACCCATATCTCAAGTCAGATTTGCTGTTACTATTAGTCTTTTAACCAATCTGTATCTCAAATCAAATCTGCTGCTATTATTCTTGCAGATGCCTTAGGTCTTAGTGTTATACAATAACTTAATGCTACATTTAACCTCTAACATAGTGCTTCTTTTTATAGTAAAGACTAAGACTTGTTGTACTTATAAACAGGTCAATTCTGGTTATGCCTAAAGAGTTCCTTCAACCTTAGTAATACTATATTATTATATATTACAAGCTTTTAGCTTATTCAACAATATCTGCAGAATAATTCTGGTTATGCCAAGAAGTTATACCAACTTTAGTGATACCATACTACCTTGCAGATCTTATCTCATATTAGTTGGTTAATTCCTAGTCTTGTTCATTATAGACTTCTATATAGGTATGACCAGAATCTGATTTGATATTTTTACATTGTACAAGAAAGTTATATGCCTACTTCCAAGATCTTCTTTTCTATAATTAAATTATTCAACTGTGTCAGAAGTGCTTCTAATTTTTGGTTAGACCAATTCTTTATCATAGTCCATTCTTATGTTTACTACTTCTAGTCTTAGTTACTTTTAGACTACTTTTCTAATCAAATCCTCTTCTTGGATCCCAATTAAGACTTATTTGCACAATCTGTTGATTATCCTTTCAAGCAAGTACCCTACAAGTTAGATGCAAAGATGTTAGTACTGCCTATATTAGAAGATATAAGAATGTTGGTACTGCTTTAGTTTAAAGGACTTATATGTGCAATCCTTTTATAACTATAATCTTTTGTAACAACTGCTTGTTACGCATAATGCTTTCATTTCATGATTGGGTCTCCTTCTGGAAATTTCTACTTCTATTATTGTACTGCACTTGGACTTCAACCACAAGACTTCACATTTAATTACAGTCTTCTTATTAGGTTACAAAAACTAAAATCTTTCAATTTTGCTTCTAGCCAGACTTGAACTATTAACCTTAACTGTGAAGAATATAGGAGCTTAACTACTAAGCTATAGGACCTACATCCTATTTATTTTTATTTTATTAATTTTTTTAATAATTAAATATCTAGTTTCATATTATAAATTGTATAAATTTTATTTAATTCTAATAATACTGCTATGTTACAGTTAAATGATTTCTAATTCTGGTTATTTTTGCAACATACTATATATAACAATTTTGGTATTATATATATATTATTAATGTATATTAACTGACTGATAGTTAATTTTTTAAACTATAAGCTTTATATGAACTGTTGTATAATATTTTTTGTCTTTTTAACAATTAAACTTTTATTTGCTTCTATACTTAACCACACTTTAGCATTCTTGTTAATGTATGCTTTTCTTTAATCTGTAGTTAAAAATTGTTTATTACAACAGACTTCTTTTCTTTTTCTGTATTTGAGTTAACTACCAACAGCTTTAACTTGGTACTATTGATTTGAATGTTATTGAATTTAAAGAATCTTTGTAAAATCTGGATGATTTCTTGCATCTCCTCTCTGCTCTTTGTTATTCAAATTGTATTATTAACATATGTCACTGCAGTTTGTCTTATCTTTTTAACTTTAACTCTGTTTATTTGCAAATCTAGCACTTTATACACCTTGATTCATAACTTAACTATATATTATCTTAAATTCTTCTTAATAATAGATCATAAAATATCCTCCAGACTAATAGTGAAATTGTTTCTTCTTGCTTAATTTATCTTTAGCAACAAATGTCTTTGTTATTTCAAATTTTATTAAAATATTAATTTTTTATCTCAACTAGTAGCTTAATTTTCTGTAGTGTTAACTGAAGTAACTTCATTAATATCAAATTATATGCTTTCTTCATGTTTTGCATCAGTAACTACAACTCTTTATTACTTTCTTTCACATCTTCTATTATTATCTTTATAATATGAATTGTTTCTTCTATTAAGTTTTCTGGTAGATCAGCAATGTTTGGGTTCTTAAGTATTTTTCTCTCTTTTATTATACTGAATATTCTTTTTGCTATCATCTTGGTTAAGCATTTTCAAAATATTTCTAATAGTGCAATTGGTCTAACATTACAAAGCTTGTAACCTCAATTCTTATCTTTTGAATTGGATATATTTGTATTAACTTCTATTTATATAATATCTTTTCAAGTCTCAAAAAAGTATCTGCAACTTTTCTAAAGACTTTCTGTATTTTATCATTTGTGCTTTTAATTAGTTTGTAGCTAATATTTAACAGGCCTAATGCTGTTTTATTTTTAGTTTCTTCTACTGCTTCTATTCACTCTTCAATTGTTATTTTTGCCTTTAACTTCTCATACTACTCTTCTCTAACTTCTGCAAGTAACTTGTAAAACTCTTCTATTACTCTTTTATCTTTAATAACATCTTTTTGTTTGAACTGCTTACTAAAATTTTTTTTCATCTGCTCCAATACTGCATTTGGTTTACTGATTAAAATGCATTTGTCTTTTTTCTGTTTTAATACTTGGTTAATTCTGATTTTGTTATAAAGTTTGTCTAGAATACTAGTAAGCATTCTTCCTACTTCTTTATCAATTTTTCACATCTTCTACCTATTGCAGTACTAATTTCGTCTCTTGTACACTTGTTTTCTTTAACTCTCTTAATGTTTGCTACTGCTTCTTTGCTAGCTAATACTACTCTTCAAGGTTTGCTACTTTGTTTTTTTTTATATAACCTATTTCTAAGCCATATTTTATGTTTATCTTATCTACTTCTATATTGATTTTTTTTAAATTTAGTTCAGTTCTTTCTTTTTTTATTAGCTTCTTAACCTTCTGTAATAGCTTACTTAGTGCTACTACTTTCTTGTACAAAATTGTTATTCTCTTTTTTTTCAATATTACTATTTCTTTGAATTATCTTTTTCTTCAGTATGTTTATATTCATTGCATCCTTTATTGTACTAGATATTATATTTCAAACTTTGTTTATATCAACACTATAGCTTAGTGTTATTATAGAACACAGATATAAATAGTGGACAGTCTAATGCAGGATGTTCCAGACATGTCTACTAATATTTTTTTGTTCTGAACAATTAATATTATAGTAATAATAACTGTGTTAGCCAATTAGATTGTTCAATAAACTATATAATATTGGACAACCATTACAGACATAAGACATTGTCTGGAACATAAAATACTGTCTGGAACTGTCTGTGTTTGTGCAATTTTGATAAGACAATGTCTGCATATAATACTGCTATAGCCTACTTCTTTAAGTACTTTTAGTTTTTTATTTTATTTTTTTTTTTTAGTATTAAAATAACCTCTTTGGTTCTAGCTTTTTATTAATACTTATATTGGATACATGTTTTATATAAACAGATCTATAATAAACTATCAGATAAGTGTACAACTGACTACACATGTAACTTTTCTATATTACCTATTTAAAAAGTCCATTTAGAGGTTTTCTACTAGTTGTTATATCTAACATCTCTGCTTAGATGTTCTATTTAAACTCTCTGATCTGATCTTAATATTAATTTTATCAGATTACAGACTCAGATCTATTCATATTTAACTATAAGACTATAATCCTTAGACTATTTTTATTCTTAAAACAAACTTACCAGAGTGAGCCATATTCTCTTTTACTACTAACCTGGTTTGGTGCTATGGCTAAGACCAACACTTGCAGTTAGAGTTATCTATTAAATTGCAATTACTCTTGTAAAGTTTACCCAAACCCTGGTACTCATCTTTTTAACTTCTTTTTCATCATTCTTTATTAGTTGCAACTCAGAACTAACCAACTCTTCAGACTTCTAATCCAGATGTTCCAGTATAGTATACTTATATATCCTTTTCCTCTAGTGATTTTGGTGACCTGGTTGGTTATGTGCTTCTTTACACATCTTGTTATCTGGTTTATCTAACAGTTTCTATAAAGGTGTTTCATGAGCTTCCATCAGTCCAATGGCACTATTGAAAGTTTGTGTTATCTCTTTATTCAGGATTCTAAATGGGTTTCTGTTTTCTTAGTTTTTTAGAATTCTTTGCCTGATGGTCTTATCATAGGTTTGTACTGAAGCCTTATATGATACCAGTTTTTTATATTTTTTGTTGTATATATAATATTATACTTCACATAGATGCTCTGAGCTTCCAATGTCAGGTGAGACCTGACTTAATGTATCTAAAATTACAGATGCCCAAAATCCAACTGATTAGTAAGAGACAGTTACTATAACACAGATATAATTTTCAAAATTTGTCATCTGTGAGAATTGAACCTTAAACCTGCCACTTAAGAGTTGACAACCTATCTACTTCACTAAGTTGCTATATCCTTAGTTTTTTATTCTTAGATAGGTAATTTTTAAGATTTACTTAATAATCTTTTCAATTTTCTTTTATTGCCTTATTATATAAATAAATTGTTCTTGTTAATTCTTTTTACTTCATTTCTGCTATACTATATGTTTTTACCAAGTATTTGAATATTAACATAGCACTAACAATATTATGATTACTTGACATTATAAATTCTGCATCAATAATTTCTGTTTGTTTTAATTCTGATTGTAGATCTTCTAATACCTATAATTGGTTAATTCTTGTTTGTACATCTTGTCTTGCCTAAGTGTAACCTCTTAATTTTGAGTTGCATACTCTGTATGTATTATCAAATTTCTGTCTTATAAGCTATTTATATAATAAAAGCAATTTGCTATAATTATTTTTACTACTACTTGTCTTATTTAGTTTGCTATATACTACATAATTTTAAAATTATCTATAACTATGAATTGTAAGTTACTTGCTCTCTTCACATATATATTTACTATTCTTTGTTGTAACTTTTTTGTTTTTCTTTGTCATTTAGAAGAATATATACTACTACTATCATTATTTCTATCTGTTTGAAGTAGAATTTTGCTCCAATTAAGTATTTCTCAAATCTACAGATTTCTCTTATATGTTTCTTCTATTTTTAACTTACTAACAACCCAACATCTAATTATTTTTTCTTTGTACTCTCACTTTGTGACCAAGCACCTTTATAATAATTGTCCTCCAAACTATATTTTAGTTCTTTACTATTACTATTCATTTCTACTAATCTTAAAATATCAACTTTTTCTTCTTTTGCTTACTCAACTATTGTTTTTAGTTTGATTTTGTTATACTTTATTCTATTTATATTGTAACTTGTTACCTTAACATTTGTTATACCCTTTTTACTTTTATCATATCTATCTACACTTTATACAAACTTCTCACTACTGCTTTCTAATTCTATATTTGACAAAGTAGTTACTTTCTCTTAAAAAATGCCTATAGTAACTTTCAGGAGTAATTTGGAAGCAAGCCTCTTAATTGTCTTTCTTCAATATTATCTAGTTTTCTTAAGATTCTGCTAAAAATGTCTTGTAAATCACTTTTCAACTTCTTTATATAAACTGCTTCTGTCTGCATATTATCATTATACTTTCTGTTGACTTGCTTATCTTTGCTCTTCTGGTTTTCTTTATTACTATTTTCCTTCTTATTGTTTTCTGGATTTTTTAATCATCTTATATATTATATACTTTTATCTATATAATATTCTTTCATATCTTCTCTTTCTTCTTTTTTAATTTCAATATTCTTAAATACTCTTTTATTACATCACTTTAATCTTGTATTGTAATAGTATGGCTCCTTTTTGGTAACAATTATTGAGTCTTCTTTTGTTTCAAAATAGACTAATGCTGTTTTATGTTAGTTTTTGTTTCTATTAACTGAAATATAGACTGTTTTCACTTTTACTACTTTTAGTTGTCTTAATAATAGCATCTATATTGTCATTGTTGGAACATTTTTAATTACTACCTTATGTGATGCTCTATTTTCTAAGAGCTCTCTCATAAATGTACCTAAAATAATTTTACAAGTTTTGCCTTCTTCAAAATGCATTGATCATACTTGATTAAGTATTGATTTTCTATTCTTATTTCTAAATTTTACAGCAAATATTGTAGCTTTATTATTACTACAAATTTTTTATTAAATAAATCTAATTCTATTATAAAACTAAAAACATTTTCTTACTCATACTGATCACACTTCTGCTAGAATGTCTCATATTGTATAAATATTGTTTTTTAACTTTATATTTTCATGTATTATCATTTTCTCTTTTATATAACTTTGTTCTTTTACTTATTTTTCATGCATCTGTTCTATATTTTTGTTCATTACAAGTTTTTTTTTTTTGTGTTCTACTTCTTTTTTGCCTGTTTCATACTTTTATTTATCTTTATATTACTGGCTGTATTCTTTAGCTAATTATTTTTTTCTGTTTTACTTTTATTTTTATTTTTATTTATTCTTACTAAACTCTTCTCAGTTTGCTTTTCTAGTATACCATAATCTATACAGTTATATTTTTGTTCTAGTAATATTTTTTTATTCATTTTGTTTTCATTTAATTGCTTAACATTATTTTTCTTTGATTTTTTACTGTTTCTTACTTGTATATATTCACAGTACTTATATACTTCTATTAAAATTTTAAAAATACAAACTAAAACTGTCTCAGTGCCAACAAGTCTAACCAATTCCTTATTTTTTTTTAAAACTCTTGATTTGTAATTATTTAATATTTTTTTTTGTGCTCTGTCAAATTTATTAAACATATCATGATACTTCTCTAATTTTTTGTACTAGTCAATTTTTGTAAAACTTTTGTGTCATACTTCTTTGCATTATTTCTTTTTTTTTTTGGTGTTAAGGTAAGGCCTTGCTCATATCTTTATTAATTCTTTGCATTATTTCTATACCTTTACTAGACATATTTAATATATAATTTACTATTTATATTTGTGTTTATTTGTTTATCTGCAATAGAGGCCTGTATTGAGTTCTGCAGTCTGGCCTACAAATTTTTGTAGACTGAGTTAGGCCTAAAGCAAAATTTTATAATTGCAGGCCAGGCCAAGCTGAAAAATTTGCAAAATTTTATAATTGTGAGCTAGTATAGGTTTAAAATTTTGTAAAATTATATAAGAAATTTTTGCAGGCCAGGCCAGATTAAAAAAAAAATTTAATATATGCAGGCTGTTTCAGATCAGCAAAAAAATATTAACTTTAAATATAGGCCAGACCATGCTAGAAAAATAATTTTAACTCTAAATGCAGGCTGGGCCAGATCTTAAAAATAAACAATTTACAGGCCCCTAATTTGCAAGATTGCATATTTGATTATTTGTTTTGTTATGTTTACTGTTTACCCTAACTTGCTTTACATATTATATATATAATCTGCAATACAGAGATTTTGTATTTTTTTTTTCATCAAAAATTTTTAACAAAGTGTAAAATTTACTCTAAAAGTCAAAAGTGACTATTATACTGATATCAACTTAGTCTACTATTCTAACAAACTTTATCTAATTTTCTACTAGCTCTAACTTTGTTAATCAACAACTGTGCTTTTATTTTCTAGTTTGTGATTTTTATAATTTTCTTTTTGCTCCAATTTTGGTCAATAAAAGAGTTATTATAAGCAAAATTTCTAACTTCTAAAAATTAATACTATTGCTAACTATAATTCAAATAATATATTAGTTTAGTAACTATATTTTTTAGTTAAAAATAATTACTAAGCATTAAAAGTAATAAATATTTAATTTTTTTTTTTTTGAACTTTGGCAACAATGCCAGTTGGTTTTATTAGCTTTAATTTAATATAGTACAAATTTTACAGTTACATTTTTAGGATTGATTATTACTAGTACTATATACTATCTAATTTTACATTACTAACTTCACCTAATTACTTATATGGCACCTAAGTGCATGTTTGCTGCATGCCTGCACACAATTATCTTAACAATCACTTGTGGTCAGAGCATATCATTAAACTGCTATACAGACAAGAATACCTACCAAACTTAATATAGTATTCCAAATGCCAGAGGTACTGTCTTCTATAAATCGTATTTATATGTCCTACTCATATGTTTTACCTGGTCTTGCTTCTTCTGCTTCTTAATCTAACTATATCTAGTATTATCTTGTTCTTCATATTTCTTACCTTTTTGTCACTGTATTACTTCCAAATTGGTTTTATTTGGGTATATTTGATTCTTATGATCTTCTTATCTTTGGTATGCCTGTTATTGATTCTCCTAAAATGTTTTGACAATAATTCAGGATCTGCAAAGAACCCATATCTCAAGTCAAATCTACTGCTGCCATTGGTCTTTTGACTAATTTGTATTTCAAGCCAGGTCTGCTACTACTGTTTCTGCAGATGTCCCAAATCTTAACATCATATAGTAACTCGATGCTGCATTTAACCTCCAACATGATACTTCCTTCTATAGTAGAAACTGAGACTTGTTGTACTTACAAATAAGACAATTCTGGTTATACCTAGGAAGTTCCTCTGACCTCAGTGATATCATACTATTATATATAGCAAGCTTCCAGCTTATTCGATAATACCTGCAGAACAATTTTGGTTATACCCTAGGGAGTTATACTGACCTTAGTGATGTTATATTATCTTGCAAATCTTATCTTATATTGGTTGGTTGATCCCAGTCTTGTTTGTTATAGACTTTTATATAGGTATGACCAGAAACCTGATTTGGTACTTTTACATTGCACAAGGAAGTTATATACTAATATCCAAGATTTTTTTCTTTTATAATTAGATTATTTGACTGTGCCAGAGATGCTTCCAATTTTTGGTTAGACTAATCCTTTATCACAGTCTGTCCTTGTGTTTACCACTTCTCTTATTATTCCAGTTTTGGTTATTTTCAGAATACTCTTCTAATCAAATCCTCTTCTTGAATTCTAATTAAGACTTATTTGTACAATTTGTTGATTATCTTTTCAAGCAAGTACCTTACAAGTTGAATGCAGGGATGTTGGTACTGTCTATATTAGGAGGTATAAGAATGTTGATGCTGCCCTAGCCTAAAGGACTTACATGTACAATCTTTTCATAACTGTAACCTTTTGTAACAACCACTTGTTATGCATAGTGCCTGCACTTTATGATTGGGTCTCCTTCTGGAAATTCCTATTTGCATTATTGTATTATACTTGGACTTAATTACAGAGCTTCATATTCAATTACAGGCTTCTTATTAGGTTACAGAAGCTAAAATCTTTTCAATTTTGCTTTTAGCCAGACTTGAATCATTGACCTTGACTATGGAGAGTATAGAAGCTTAACTGCTAAGCTATGAGACCTACATTCTATAAATATTTAATATATATATATATATATGTCTTAATAACATTATATTTTAAAAAAAATAAGAAATTTAATTTTTTTGATACCATTTTTCATAGCCAGCTTTATTATATCTAGATTTATAATATTGCTAACATTTAGTTAGTTTTTACTTTTTAGTTTTCTGATGCTTTTTATTTTTTTGTTTTACTTTTTATGATCTTTTGAATTGTATTTTATATGAAGCAGTTTTTCTTTTATGAATAATAGAATTTTAAATTAATAATAAATTATATTTTCATTATTTTGAAAATATGATTTATTATTATTATTAGAATTTGAATTAAAAGATTCATAACAATCAGATTCATCAAAACTGCTTTGCATATTATCTCTTAGATTATAGACTAAAACAAGTAAATTTAGCTATATTTTTATATTTTTTTGGCTTTGATCTACTTTTTTGAAATAATAAAATATTTAAATAACATTTAGTATAATAATATTTGAAAATAAGTATTACTTTTTTGCAACATTTATTTTTAAGTTATAAAAAAAAAAATTGGTTACTTATAGGTTAAAAATATACAATTTCAAAAAAATTTTTTTTTAAAAAATTTTTTAGTTTATCTA
>CAJVQA010012059.1:0-10334 GCA_910591915.1 Cetraspora pellucida
CTAACTACATAATAATAAATGCAACCTTTAAATTTTATTGGTTAATTATCACATGTTCGAATGTTTAGCCAATTATGGATCATCATTCAATTTCATGTGATTGACCAATCACGAGAAAGTTATCCTATAGTGAATAAACGATGTCAAGCTGAAGGTCACTTCCGACCCTATCCGAATCCAATGTTAAGTAGTTTAACCACATGGTTAAAAACGTGATCTATTCAATAGAACTAGCTAGTTTAACTAACTAGTCAGTACACTAAAAACCGTGGTTTAATATAAATTCTGACCACTAGTCAGACTACTTAACATCCCTAATAAAATCATAGGATCTTGTATCTTGTGTAAAAGTCTACGACCCATATTTTTTTTGGCCGGCTCGAATTATTAAAAAGGGTAGAATCCTTACTAGATATTTTGTTCAACGTTTTCTCATGCATTACGGTATCTACGATTAAAGATTGGTGTAAGACAACCTGATACTGACAGGTTACTGCAAAATAATTGTTGGGTTAATGATTTGCCACCTTTAGTTTTTGAATTTTTATTAAATGAAGTATCTGATCTATTCAAAGATCTACCTCTGATATGGAAAATTTCTATTATCTTTCCGGTGGTCCTCATCAAATTGGATATGAAACAAGCATTTTGAAAAAAAAATAAGGATGAAATAAAAGACCTAGTATTAAACATGAAATTTATACCATTTCCTCCAAGAAAGTTTAATAACACACAAGCCAGCTTATCCTCATCAAGACGGTTACGAGAACAATCGATACCTTAATATAATTGTAAGGGCCATTTTAATTGATAAAGAATTTGTGAATTTATATCATGAACTATGCGATGACTTTAATGATCTCGTAATTCAAAGCGTGTTTCTTATGCTTTTCTCATCAACAATATCTATCGGTCAATCATTACATATAAAGTTATAAACTTGAAATTCGTTTACTTTATCGATTGCACTATGTAGTACTATGGCGCATCATATTTTCCGGTGCGATCATACTGAATAAAACAACATACCATGAAGTTAATAATTATTCAATATTTTTGAATGAAATACTTTTGAATGCGTGCATCTACATTGTATCACACATCCACTCTAGATATACACGACATCCAAAGCATATCTCAAATTCATATCGATATAATCAATAAATTTAAGGAATTGATACGTATTTCCACACCCTTTTTTTGATATTGCCACACCCCTGCATACTCTAAACTAACCAACACCCTAATAATTTATATTGATTTTTATTAGCAGGGGTGTGGCAATATCAAAAAAGGGTGTGGAAATATCAATTCCCTAAATTTAATTCTAAACATTGTTACTTATAAGATTGACATAGATTATCTTAATAAATTTTGAGTAATTTCAATTTTTTTTTTCGGTTTGATGTCCCGTGACAACAATGCGTCCATCTTATGAAAAAGCCACGATATCTTTTAAATGTGCTTTTTAAAGCATGAATGGGTACATAAATAATTTAGGCGAGTAGTAAAAAACAAAAATGAGCATGATTTCAAAAATTAATGATTGTTCATACGCCATGTAATGTTGTGTTCGTTTAACTTATTACTATACTGTAGTAAGTTAATAGATTTAGATAAATCGTATAGAAGTTTTTTTTTTAAAAAAAAAAATCATGTAAATAACAGATAAAAGCGATAACGATAGTTGGTATATCTGGAAATATCACTTCGAATTTATCTATCCGCCACCGCCTGTTCGGAGATCACTTAGATCACTTCTGGTTGACACATACAGCAATTGTTCAAGGACCTGCTCAAAGCGCATCGCAATTGCGCGACGCCAAATTTATTTACTACAATTCTATATATTATAGAGGAAATAAAGATTTCAATGTAGAAAATTCCATGTGTGTGTGGTAAAAAAAAAGAAAAGAAAATCATGTTCCCGTTAAAAAAAAAAACTAGCCACATTAAGTCCAACACCATATTTGAATTCTGCTTTGTATGTTTTTAGCAATAAGTTTGGCGTGTAATTTATCGTGATGACAATCTGGACTGAACCATTAGAACGAGATATATACTGAATGTAGACTAGTTTTGAGTCAAAGTGTATTTTTAACACCCAATTTGAACTTAAGCAAGCAAAGTTAGAACATGTCAAATGCATAATGTTTTTTTACTGATCCAGATTTTTTAGGTTCCATCACGTGCTGTAGCAATGTAAGCCTTGATGTATGTTCTAATATCCCGGAGTACAAGAAATTCATTATATGCATTACGTACTATTTTGCTAACTGTTGGAAATCAGGTACGTACATAACGATTAGATATAAATGTACGTCCGTATACGTAAATATATGTAAGTACGAGACATTTTTGTGTAGCATACTACGTATTGTTTCAAAAACAAGTAATGATTTGCTTATGTTACTATAGGATCGAATCTACCTAACTCCACGTCAGACGGTTGGTTCAAAGTTTTAATCGTACGTATAGTATAAATCGTTGTACGAAACGCATGTAGATCTTCCACAAAATTTAATCCGCTAATGAGGGAGAAATCCGCTTTTATAATACAAAACTTAAAACGCAGATTTTACCCTAACCTGATCTACAAAGCGGATTTCACTATTTCGCAACTCAGGTTTCACCCTGTTTTATGATTTTCATGTTATCCTAATTAACACAACCCCAGTGCACATATCCCAATTAAGTCCTTTTTTATATATTAATTTTTTAAAGAAGGGCATGCCCCGGGACACCGTACCCCCTACTCTAATTTTAAGATATCAACTTACCTGTGTACATGCAATATTAGCTATTAGGCAAAGTTATAAATATATATTTTCTAAAAGCTTGATACAGATTAACTTTTTATTAATATATTTTTAGTTTTTTGTCTTACAAAATATTGAGAACCAGATTTAACTTGAGCTTGGAACTTAATTTAGAGCCTAAAGGTTTTAGAACCCAAACCAAACCTAAACCATCCCTAACGGTAGTTGATAAACGAATTTTCGTCATCGTCCAGGTCAGCCAATAAATCATCAATACTTAACTCATTTTCAATAGTAGATGTACTTTCTTCTTCATCTTTTTCTTCCAATCTAGTCTTTAATCGTTTGGGATTCGGACTCATTGAGGCCAATAAGTCTCCTACCGCAATAGGATTTTCCTTCCGTTGAAAATATTGTGGAATCTGTGCAAGAGGCGGAACATATTGCGTCATTGCCGTGGTAGTCGATAAGGAGTCTGCTACCGCAGTCTCATTGGCTTTTGGTCTTCTGTTTGTTGAAGTTGAAGTAGGATTTACGGGTGTAGCAGTAGAAGGTGCAATGTACTGACTTGATGCATTATTTGAATCGGCTATCTGAGTGGTTGTAGCATTGGATTCTTCTCTTCCGCCCATAAGATTAAACAGCATCTGTCGATCTTGTTCCGATGGATTAAAGTTCGTACTATAAAATGCCAAAAAATCATTCTCGGCTTCTTCATCCAAGTCAATGTCATCATGATCATCAGGATCATATCCTAACTGTGACGTAAGTGATGTAAGATAATCAACATTTGATTCCACTGCGTTTATTCGAGTTTCAAGTTCTTGAAGACTTTCTTTACGATTTACATTTAAGTTCGATGCTGCAGGCGAGACAGTTACTGCTTGTTTCGGAACAGAAGGCGTTCCCGTTGGTAATTTATAATGGGGAGTAGTAGTGGTTTGCGTAGTATCGGTTATTGTATTGTTAGGAATAGATGGCTCTGTACCATTTACAAGAGGTGAATTGTTATCACGAGCAGTGGACGATGGGTCACTTGAGGGTATAATTTGATCAGGCTGAAGCAATGTGGAAAGGTCTGTTGCATCTAAAAAATCAGCTGGATCACTTATTTCATCTGGTGGTATCGACGATGCTGCTGGCAAAGTGTTGAAAATATCAAATTGTGGCAAATTGTTTAGTGCTGACGGATTATTTACTGCAAGTGATGCCAATATTGACAATGCCGCTAAAAATTTAAATAATTTTAGATTTCTTATCATAAAAATTCAATCACACTTATGTATATATACTCATATGGAATACCTGGATTGTTGATGTCCAGCATTAAAGATGTAATATCATTTTCGGCAGTTGGAGTATTAGATGAAGCACCTTGTCCACCTTCGTTGTCCAATGCCCAATTTCCTGATCCCATCATTTCCTGATTTGCATAATTCGTATCAGAATTTCCAATTAATAATCTTCGTTTTTTTGGTACAATTGCTCTCTTTTTGTCAGCCGAAAATACTGACGCAAGAAAACGAAGAATTTTATCAATGGTCTCCTGTTGGCGTCGATGTCTGTCACGTGCAGAAATTGTTTCTTGCCATAAAATTTGATTTTCTTTTTGAATATTCTTCAAATCTGCACTAATAGTCATCTGATGCTTCTTAATTGACGCAATTTCATTCAAGATATGATTAATATCAATTTCATTTGGCTCTTTGATGTTTTCAGTATCTTTGCCTTTCTTTCGAGTAACAAAATATAAAAGATCTGGTTGATTCCTAAGAAAATTTGTATTGCTAAATTCCCATTGTTCTGATTGTCCATCGGACTGAAGTACTCCTTGTTGAAGATGTGGTATTTTATGAAATCCATACATATTTAATTGTCTGACAAAACTGCTAAAATTATTGTGTTTAAAAAAGCGGGGAAGAACTTCTTTGGCGAAATCTTGAGGTCGTTTTACTAAATAATGAACAAAGAAGATAATTTTAAAACATATTCTGGACCGAACGAGATTCAAGTGGATTTATGTTTTGATCTGTGAACAATTGCAATTTTTTCTTGAATTGATATTCAAATATATTAATGAATCAAGGATTATTCCAGAAAGAAGGTGTATTTACCCAAGAAGGAATTTCCACTTTCTGACCAAGTGATCAGCTCATTAGACTGAGGATCATTCACCATACTAAATATATACATATATAAGCCTATGCTTAATAACTAAGAATGCAAGACCTATATGTGGCTTACTTATAAAGTTTATTCAAAAATGCCGGTACACTTCGATTACCAGTCCTCGGAGACCTTGGAGCGTTTCTCAAATGAGATGCGGGAAAGGAAAGATTAGTCGAATCCTCGGGTGAGCCTGGGGGACCGCATTCTAGAGTTTCCGACGGTGTTTGGGATGGGGCTGGGCGCTTTCTTGATGCCGCTATAGTTGAAGCTGACTGTGGTTGTTCAGACTGCGTTTGTTGCATTTCTTCCAAAGCTTAATACAAATTTTATTGTAATGATTATATTGCTTTCAGGTCTAAAATATACGAATATTCAAAATATGCGGATATAAGAATCGGATTTGTTTGCAACGTAATCTTTGATTTATTAAAGTTAACATATCATAGGCTTGGGTAAACTCTAACCAATTAATTTCGAAGATTTTCACGTGTCAAGTCCTACAGTATATATGGCAAATAAAATTTTGCCAAATATTTCAATCAAAATACACTAAAGACAATAGAACAAAAGTTCAATTTTTTTGTCTTTATATAAAAAAATTTTTTCCTTATTAATAATTTATAATTATTTAAATAGAGCATTAGTAAAGTAATAAATTTAAAATATTTTTTATAGACTATCGCTAATTTTCACTTTAAGTGATATCACCTTGTCGTATAAAAATCAATCAGATCGCTGGATCTTAAAAACCATGCTTCGACTTCTAAGCAAAACCTTTCAGTATCAAATTTTACATATATCTAAACTCTTTTAATGCTAACTTTAACTCCTAACATTAAATTTATTTACTTATAATAATATCGGGTAATATTATCTAGGATGAAAGTAGCTTCGTACAACAAAAATAAAGATTTTTTTAAAAAATTAATTATAGTTCAAAATTTTGTCTATAAAATTACTTTTTTGCTCTAATAAAAAATTGTTTTTAAATTTTATTATGTTTTAATATCAAAATAATTAACATTACGTCAATATTTGATATGTTATGCCATTATAGTGCTATAAGAGTATTTTATAATCATTTTTATATTTAATAAATAAAAAAGAATAGAATTATATATTAATAAAAAAAAATATATGGCAACTAGTGTAGAACTTATATAGCAATGTGTAAGCAGACTACTTAAATTAGGCACCAAAAGTGCATGTGTGGTTAGTTGTAACCTCCAATGTAAGGTGAGCTTCTGGTGACATGCCATGTCCTAATATACTTGAATAAAAACATTGTATCCCCAAGATAGAAACTTTAACTATAAAAAAAAAAAAATTAAATAAAAAAAAATATAATAAAATGTTAACTCTATAATATATCAATACAGTATATACTTTTATATCAGTTTTAAAAAATTATTAATCAATGCTTAAAAATGTAAAAGTTTTATAATTTTTAGTAGATTTATAATTATATTTTATTATTTAAAGCAAAGCAATAAACTTTTGTTTTAATGATTAAAATTATAATTGTAATGATTTTATAACAATAATTTTTTTTTTGTTAAGGTGATCTCTCTGGTCTTTTGACTTTTATTAATGATTTTTTTGGTAATATGATTCAGTGAACTATTATAAGAATGTACAATTAGTTACATATATAACTGCTTTATATTACTTATTTAAGGAGTCTGTCCAAAGGTTCTTTACCAATTGTTATATCTAACACTTCTGTTTGGATATTTTACTTTAAACTTTCTAAATCTGTAATCTGTGTTAATTTCACTAGATTATATTTAGTTACTTAAATTATTATCTTAACTTTAGAGTGGTGTAGTAACCTAGTGAAGTGATCAGGTTGTCAACCCTCAAGTGGTAGATTGGGTGTTCAAATCCCATCAACAGTAAAAATTTAAATAATCACTTATATAATATTCATATTATAACAATTGTTACTAATGATTAGGTTAGGATATCTGTAATGATAGTCACACCAGCATGACTGGCAGGTCATAGAGTAACTGTGCAATGTTAGAGTTATACAGAAGAATGCAAACTGACATATCGGGTGATGCAAAACTAGATAAGTCCTTGTGACTATGTAAATCTGTTAAAATTAGATAACAAGAAGTCTATTTGAGAAGATCTGAGTAGAGAGATAGCTGGATTTTTGATAATCTTAATATAAAGGCTAGCTTGACGAAATAAATACCAAGGTTTAATACCTGGTCCTAGTAGTCAGACGGGTAAGAACCTCCAGATTGGGAGTCTCAAAGATATCACCAACCAGGTTGCTAGAATGAACCAAAGAAAAAGGATATCAGGCCGATCTGATATACTGATAGACTAATCGTAGTCCTACATGGGTTATCTGAATTGGGTGTTTGATAAAAGGACAGAAGAAAAGGCAGAGGTATACTAAAGTACTGGAGTTATGCTATAAAGTAGATGCTGAGGTCTAAGTAAACTCTACAAGGGCATAGCAGTTTAATGGTTAGCCCTGATTGCAAGTGTTAGTTCTACTATAGTGATACCTAGGTTAGTTATAAAAATGGGTACAGAAGGCTCTGAGGGGTTTACCTCGAGGATAAATTAGTTCTAAGATTAAAGATGATGATCTGAACATCTAAAATGATTAGTAATGTTAATACAGATTACAGGTTCAAAAGGTTTAAAGTAAAACACTTAAGCAGAAGTGTTAGGTATGGCAATTGATGAGGAACCTTTGGGTAGACTCCTTAAATAAGTAATATAAAAAGTTATACGTATAACCAATTGTATGCTCTCCTGTAGTGGTTTACTGAACCACAATACTGATAAGTGATTAATAAAAGTCAAAAGACCAAAGAGGTTACCTTAATGCCAAAAAAAATCTTAACCTTAGAACTATTTTATCTTCAAGATAAATTTTTCAGAGTTTTTTGTACTTATTTTTACAGTTGACTTGGTATTACTATAGTAGAACTAATACTTGCAATCAGAACTAATTATTAAACTACTATGCTTTTGTAGAGTTCACACAGATCTTAGCATTTACTTCATATTATATCTCTAATATTTTAATATAATTTTATTTTTTTATTAGACTCTTAATCTAAATAGTCTATATAAGACTATAATTAATTTATTAGTATATTGGGTTAGCACAATATCTTTTTCTTCTAATTCATTCTAGCAGCCTGGTTGGAGTTAGTAATGTAATAAAATTTACTAAAAACTAACAAGTTGTAATAATTTTAAATAACACAAATGCTAAATAGAAGATTTTTTATTTAAAAAAAAATAAAATAAATAAAAATAAGAAATAATATAAAAAATAAATATTTAAAGTAGAATTTAAATTTAATAGCCTTCTAGACATTATAAAGTACAACAATAGAATCAGTTTTTAAACTAATTCTACTATTTAGTCTATGCAAATCAGACATAACAAAATGTTTATTTTATATAAGAATTATCAAATTTTAAAACTTAGAAATATTTATAAAGTATAATTAGAAAAAAAAAACCTTGATAACCTAACTGTTAACAGCTATATGTAGGCTTTAAATTTTAAAAATATAAAGCTAGTATTTGTTAAATAACTAATTAAAAAAACTAGCTTTTTACTTTATAAGAAAAAAGAAGAAAAATAAACTAAATAAAGATAAATTATAAAGAAAAATAAAATAAAAAATAAAACAAAGAATAGATTTTATTAATAATAACAAGATAAAATAGGTAAAATAATATTTTATTAAAGGGGTATAGTGACCTAGTAAAGTGGTCAGGTTGTTAATCCTTCAAGTAGTAGGTTGGGTGTTCAAATTCTATCGATAGTGAAAATTTGAATAATCATCTATATAATGGCAACTGTTCTTAATGATTAGATTAAGATACTTGTAATTATAGTTATATCAGCATGACAGGCAAGTCATGAGGCATCTATATAACTTGTTATATAGAGAAATGCAAACTGACAAATCAGATGGTACAAATACAAGATAAGTCCTTATGGCTGTATAAATTCATAGAAATTGGAAAACAAAAAGCCTATTTGAAAAGTTCTAAGTAGAAAGATAATATAAATCTTTGATAGTACTACTGTAAAGGCTAGATCTAAGAAACAGATACCAATACTAAAGTAGCCAGATAGGCAAGAACCCCTGGGTTGGGAGTCTTGAAGGTATCACCAACCAGGCCACTAGATCAGATTAGAATAAAAGAATATTAAGCTAATCTAATATATCAATAGACTGATCATAGTCCTATATAGGCTATCTGGATTAAGAGTTTGATAAAAGAAGCAGAGATATACTAAAGTACTAGAGATATGCTATGAAGTAGATACTGGAGTCTGAGTAAACTTTACAAAGGCATAGCAGTTTAATGGTTAGCTCTGACTGCAAGTGTTGGTTCTGTCATAGTGATATTTAGATCAGCTGCAAAAATATATAAACAGCAAATTCTGGTAGGTTTACCTTAAAGATAAAAATGTCCTAAGGTTGAAATAAAAGATTCAGGCTTGACCTAGTAAAGTAACATGAAACAGATTCAAAGAGTTTAAATAGAACACCTAAGCAAAAGTATTAGGTATAGCAATTGGTAAGAAACATTAAACAGACTCCTTAAATAGATAATATAGAAAGTTATACAAGTGCCCAATTGTATACTCTTTCTGTAGTAGCTTCTTATGAAACTACATTTCTAAAAATATATTAATAAAGTCAAAAGACCAAAGTGGTTACCTTAATACCAAATATATATATATATATATATATTTTATTAAAAAATAATTTAAAACTTTAAAAGAAAATTATCTAAAAACTGTTCTTTTAGAAGAGCAAAAAGCTATCTTTTTTATAGATTTTAACTTAATAATTAATTGGTTTTAGAGTTACTATATGTTGTAGCAGCATCCTGAACTATATAGATGTTCAAAATGCAACAAAAATTAAGAAATTCTATGTACATTTTACCAATAATGCTTGTACACAAATAATAAACCAATGCTGTATCTTTCTATTTTTATCAATGCTTAATACTTAATTATGCAATAACTTACATATTAACTAAAAATAAAACAAATATTATTGTATAGTCTATATGTTCATCTACAATACTTTCTATAATCATTTAGTATTTAGAAGCTTTCTTATAAGTATTGTCCTAAGCATAACTAAAAATAACTATAGTAGCACAGATCAAATAAATAAATAAAAAATAAATAATAGGTAAATAATAGAAAAAAAATCTGTTATTATTCTAGTCTATATCTGCTAGCATAATAGTAGCATAATAGCAAAATAATAGTAAAATAACAGAAGGTTTGTCAATATGAGTAACATAATAGTAATATAATAATAAAACAGTTCTATTATTTTACTTTTAGTCTTTGTAACTAAAAGTAAAATAATAGAACTGTTCTATTATTTT
>CAJVQA010012060.1:0-10333 GCA_910591915.1 Cetraspora pellucida
ACCGCTATGCCCTTGTAGAGTTCACCCCAACCCCGGTACTGACTTCACAACATATCCCTACTACTTTGGTATTCAATAATTTTGCATTTTTTGATAATATTTAGTTAGAGTATTTGATAAAAATTGAGATGACCATATTTTGGTTAACCATCCTTTAATTCATTGAATATCAATGTTTTTAAGAATTGGTAATATGTTAAATATTTGTTCAGTATTAGCTACACTAATTTTTTAAATAATGTTGTTGAAGGTTGGTAAATTAAAGATAAGTAGATTAGTAAAAATTATATTGTTAGTGTTTTTTGCTAGAGAGAGCATTTTTTAGTATAAATAGTAAAAAGGCAGAAGAATTTATATTGTATATTTGTGTGAACTGGAATAATTTAAAATAGATATTCTAATAAATATTATAGAATTAAGTTGAAAAGTAAAGAAATTTGTAAGAGTGTTATTTTTTTGTATTAAATAAGAGTTAAAAAGCTTTTGATTTTGTTTTAAATTTGGTCAAGTGTTGGTTTAGAAGATCCTTTGCTATCATAAAAAATGCCAAGATATCAAATTACATCTTGTAGTTTTCTGAATAAAATATTTTGTTGATTCATTGAAAGAGTAAGGGTTGAATTTGATAGAAATTTGGGTTTAATGTGAAGTAGGTCTAATTTGTTAGTATTAAGTTCTATATTATTGAAATTGTATAATTTAGAGGTATTATTTACAATATTTTGCATTATATTTGCACTTTCACAATACCAGGTAGTATTATCTATAAAAGCCAATAGTGTGATTGTTATTGAAGAAAATATTGTATTAGTTATAATATCAATAGGAAATTTTTAATAAATAATTTTGGTATTTTTTTAAATAAAATAAAGTATAAATTATTCATAAAAGAAATAAGTATGTTTTGTCTTGTTCAATTCTAGAGTTAATTGGTATTTGTAAGATAAGACTATAAGCAGTAATTACTCTAGCAAATTGATAAGAATATAGTTCTGTAATTAGGTTGATTTTTGTTAAAAGAATTTCTATTCTTTTACAGATATCTTGGAGTCTTGATATATTAATTTTATCAAAAGCTTTAGACATATTTTGGAAGAGAATCTAGGCATCTTTGTTGGTGGTTATATAATGTTTAATTGTGTTGTAAAGAATATGTATAGAAAGGTATGTAGAGGAGTTTTTTGAAGCTGCAAAATTTACATTTAATAGAAGGTTGTTATGAAAGATAATGCTGTTTAATCAATTAGTAAATATTTTAATGAAGGTTTTTTTGAAAGGTTCTATTATGGAAATTGGATGAACTTAATTTAGTATATAGTCCCAGTTGGATTTTTTAGGAATTGAGAATCTATTTGAAGATTTCCAATCTGAGAGAATTTTTTGTAGATGGAAACATTTATTTAGAAAGAGACAGAAAATGTTTTGTGCTTTTGAACTAGCATATTTTATATGTTCATAGCAGGTTTCTAAAAGACATGCTGCTTTTTGATTAGATAAGTTGAAGATAGTGTTTTGTTATTCTTGTTCAGTGATTTCTTAAGTAAGATTTTGGTAATGGATTTCAAGTTCAGGATGTGGTTCATAGAGAGAATAGAATTCCGATGTTGATAGAATAGTTTCGAGAAGTTTGGTTTTAAAGTATTCTGTAAAATAATGTTTAATTGATTTAGTATTTCATCATGTTTTGTGAATAGGTTATTGTTGAGAAGTAGTCTATCTATATAGATGTTATTATATTTTTTAGATATTTTTTTGTAGAAAAGTTTAGGTGTTTCCTTGAAAGATTTGTTTCATTCTTCTATTTTTTCTTTAATTTCATCATAGATTAACTGTTGATATTGGTAATTGAGTGCAGTTTTAATATTTTGAAATTCTTCTTTAATTTGAGTTAATGGAAGTGATGTTGATTGGAATATGCAATCTGGATATTTGATTTGATAATTGGTGAGTAATATATTAAAGTTAGTTGAGTTTATATGATTTTTAAGAAATTGAATCTCTTTATAACAGAAAAAAAGTGGTGAATGTTTTAATGATGAAGAATCATAAATTTCTTTAATAGATTTAATTTTTTTAAAAGAAATATGTTTAGTAGAGACATTAATTAATGCTTTATAAATTTTGTTCCATGTAGTATTGAGTTGGTTTTGGTTTAAGATTAATAGAATTATTGAAGTTAAGTGTTAAAGATTTTTGGTAATTTGTTTATTATAGTTTTCAAGATTTTCTTTAGTACAGTTTTTTCAGAGAAAAACTTTATGCTTATATTGTTGTGAAGTTTGGGTTTATTGATTATAATAGAGATTTCAAGAGTTATGATTTGATGATCAGATTTGATTATGCCAATTGAAATAATTTCTGTATAGTCAATATTAGTAATAAATAAGTTGGTCTATATTTGATTGATTTAGCTTTGAATATTGTTATAACTAAAAGTAAAATTTAATGTATTGTAATATAAAATGCAGTAAATGTCCTTAAATTAGAAGCTAATTAGATATTGAATTATTTGACTTTCTGAAATTGATAACTTTTTTGATGAGATCTGTCAATTCTTGAATTTGGAACACTGTTTAAGTCTTCTATAATAATTAGCTTATATTTGTTATTTTGGGTAAGAGAAATTAAATAATCTTGAATTTCTTTACAAAGTTGTTTTTTTTTATAAGTTAGAAAATATATTTAAAGAAGTCTAATAGGTGTGTTTTTGAAATAGAAATTAAGTTCAATTATTAGACCATTGTAATTATGGAATTTGGCAATATATTTAGAATTTTTTTTGTATATGAAGATATCAACACTAGCTTGGTGAGAATTTGTATATAAGTTCCAAAAACTGGTAAAATTTTGACTTTAGTTATTAAAGATTTTTTCTTCTTTATAGAATAAATGTGTTTCAGAAAGTTCAAAAATATCAAAGTTATTTTTTTATAAGAGTTCTAATAAAAAAAGTATTTTGTTGAGTTGAGAGAGACCATTTATGTTTATTAAACTAATTTTAATTAAGATAGAAGTATATTTAGGTGTAATTATTGATGAAGTAGGAGGGGGTGTTGTAGTAATGTTTAAATGAATTAGTTGATTGGATATAAAGAGATTAGTAGAGTTTGTATTAGGAATTGTTTAATTGAAAGGTGTTAGTAATAGTAAATGACCATATGTACTATAAAGAAAAAAATCTATTTTTGTATGATTTAGTAGTATTTGGTCTGTGGTTTTTAAGTAGATGTGTGATTCTGTTTTTGTAAAATTTATAGATATTTTTATTGAATTGAAAAAGTTATTTAGATGTAGATATTAAATGAATTTTTTAAGTATAATAGGTTTAATGATTTGAGATAGGTTGTGTTGTTTTAAGAATTTGATATAACATTTATCTATCTCAGTAGGAAATAAAGCATTGGAAGTAGAGATAGTATTTGTATTGTCTTCTACAGAGTTACTTACCATTTTAAGCTTAGCTTTCACAGCTATAGAGGATACCATAGCCTGTCCAGTATGTTGGGTTTGGTTAACATATTCCTGATCCTTCACTACAATAGACTTTACTGCCTGCTTACTGTTATTATTCTTCTCTAAGAATAACTCACTAGTAGTAGAGAATATCATAATCTTAGAGGCAGCAGTTGCTTTAATGTTATCTGTAGAAGAACTTATTAAAAAGAAGTTTTTGGATGTTGAGTGAAGTTGTTGTGTGTTTTTTTTGTGAGATAGACTTGTCAGAGCTGTTATCCTGAATAGTGAAGGTTGAATTTCTTCTTTATTTTTAGTTTTAGTTTCATTTTTAGATTATATAAAAAGCATATCATTGTATTGAGTAGGGATAGAAATATTAAGATGTTTGATTAAAAGATTTTCTGCTCCTAAATAGTAAAATTTGGTATAGTCGATTCTTGTTTGTTTAAGAGATACTTTAAATTAAGAGTGAATTTAATAAAAGGTAATTATTTGAGCTAATATATGTATATTAGAAGTGGAGTTTATAATTTTTTCAAGAGCTTTTTCTTTAGATAGCTCTTGAATTTCATTATTTTCAGCTGCTATATGTAAGTATTTTTTCAAATATTGATAGAAATAATAAGTAATTTGGGCCACTTCACTATTAATATTGTTAAGAGATGTAAAGCTTTCTTCAGTTGATATAGCTAATTTTCTTAATTCAGTTATAAGTGTTGGTTTTGAAAAGGTTGCTGCTAGTTCTTGGTTTAGTTAAAATAATTTATAATCTAATAGAGAGTATTCTCATTTTTTTGAATTGGTTTCTAATACTAGATGAGAATTAAATGATTGTAAAAAGTAAATATTAGAAATATTTTCAAGAGAGTGTCTGTGTTGTCAAATAGTAGGTTATATGATTTATTATAACATTTATAAAAATGATGAAGTGCTGCTTGGAAAGTAGCTTTAGAATCAAAGTTATTTGCTATATCACATTTTTGTTAGATTTCTTTTTCTTTTTCTTTTTGTTGTCTTTTGGTTTTACATTAATATTGCTTGAGTCTTTGTTTGTTTTGTTATTTTTAGTCTGATTTTTATCTTCGAGTTCATTAATGAATTTAGTTTTTTTGGGCAAACTTGTAATAAATTTTTTGATAAATATATGTTTTTTTTTAGCAGTTAGTTGCATGCACTTAATTTTATAATATAAGTTATGCTGTTCTCAATTCATAAGTTTAGAAAGAATTGGGTATTTAAGTTTTAGAGTGTAAATACAGTATGTGTGTGCAGAAAAACTTTCTTCATTTGTTGTAAAGGTTAAAGCTTATAAATCTAGAAAGTGTTTATTGTCATTAAGAATAATGCAAGATATATTTTTAGTTTTGCATATAATGCATATGTGTGCATAATATGAGAATGATTTGAAGGAAATAGGCTCAATAAAGGTTTTTCTAATATTATTACAGAAAGTAGGAAATGGATGGATAATCTCATATTTAGATTGAAATTTGGATCTTTGAAAATTTTTAAGAGATTTAAATAGTTTGATATCAAAATTAATTTCTATAAAATTTGATATATCTAAAGTGTTTTCTAGAATAGGTTGAAAAGATAATAAAATAGTAATGTATTGTAAGGCAAAATAGATATGATATTTTTTGCAAAGGCAGTAGTAATAACTAGTTCAGTTGATTTAGTGAAAAAATGAAACCTGTTTTCTAGGTTATATATTATTGGAATAAAGTTGATTAGTAGAACTTTAAGAGTTCAGACATTATTGTCATAAGTAACAGAACTGAACCTGTTACTATATTTGGAGAGATAATTATCAAGATCAAAGAAATTTGGTTCAACATTGATAATACTTGGCATTTTGTATAATTATTTTTTAGAGTAATGATAATGAAGTTCAAATAGTACAAAGTATTTGTGTAATATTATTTTTATAAAAAATTTATTAAATATTTAGGCTTTCAGACTATTTAGAAGTGATCTGAGAAGTGTGATATATTTATAAAAGCTAATTGGGTGTTTAGAAGTGAAAAATCTAAAGCAACTCAGTAGACTTTCCTAAAATGCCAATAAAAAATCTGCAAAGACAGATTTTAGTTTTTGTTTTTTTGTTTGTATCTTGGTGAAATTTTATTTGTTTATAATGAATTATATATCAAAATAACTGGCTCAGGATGCTTAGTATTTTTTAATAGATAGCAAGATATATTTACTTAATAAAATATTTAGAAAATTAACAAAATCAAAATTTTAGTTTTTGGAACTTTTCTTAGTGGCCAAGTATTGTAAAGACTTAAAACTTGGCACCTAAGAGAAGAAAAGTATGCTTAGCAACTTTACTTAAGGAAATAAGTAAGGTTTACTTAATAAGATATTGAGAAATAGTTAAATGTTTTTAGTAAAAATTTTAGTACAAGTGATCTACAGAAAGAGTTGATTATATATAATATAAATTAATTAAAATTATTAATTTTGTATAACTACAGAGAATTTGAAATTATTATAAGAAATTTTACATTTATACAAATATATATTTTTAATATTTTGACTATTAAATTTTTTTTTATTATTAAGATAAGACCTTGCTCATATCTTTTATTAATAGTTTTGAGATTAATAATTATATAAAGTTACTAAGTATAAATAATAATTTTATATAAATGTTATAGCTAAAACTAATACTTATAATCAGAATTAATCATTAAACTTCTAACTATATATAACTAACTATAAGTACAAAAATAGAAAAATTACATTCAAGAATAAAAGTTTAATTATTTTAATCTGTAACCTAAACCTACTAGAGTAATAAAGATTCATCTAAATTTGGATTGTTAAGATATGATTAAAAGATATATTATATTTGATTTATAAGATAGTTCATATATTAATTTTTTTAATAATATGGCTAATAGATAGAAATATATTGGTATTAAAATATACCTAATCAAATAATTCATATAAACAAGAATATGTATAAGTTTGGTATATATAATTAGTTTGTCTATTATAGTTAGGTTGTAATTTTAAAAAGTATTTTAATAATTATTTGTAATACTAGTTTATAGAATATATTAAAGAATTAAATAATTTGAATTAGAGATTTGGATATAAGGATTTTAAGTATAATATTAAGATAAAATAAGTTATAATAAAGAAAAATATTGTAAAATGTTTTATAATTAAGAAATTTTTGGATAAGTTCTTCTTATTGAGTTTCAGAGAGATCTAGATTAGTTTGGCTAATAGGTTTGAAAATAATGTTTTTTGTATAATATTAGAAAGTAAAACTAAATTAAAACATATTTATTAATATGTTAAAGTATCAAATAAATTGCAATACAAGCAATTTATATTGAAAAAAGTATGTAAATATATTTTGTAACAAGGAGTATAAAGTTTATTTAATAAAGATTTGATTTTAAAAAACTTAAGATAGTTGAGTTTAAAGTTGGTTAGATTATATATTGATTTTTGGTTATGATTAATATATAGACAAGTAGATCTTTAATCTATTTCTAAAATAAGTGAGTTTTATTTTTAGTTATATTTTTAAGATAACTATATAGCCAAGATATAGACTTTGCAGATGTTTTTAATAAAGCTTTTTGTTGGCTGTTCTATAAAGTATTGATTCTAGTAAAGAATATAGTATAGATTATAAATATTAGTATAATTAAAATATAGGTCAGAAGATAATAAATAACTTTTTCAAAAGAGAGTGTTAGATTTGGCTACTAGATAATTAAGACTTTTGATTAATTTGAATCTACAAAGCCAAGTTAGGTAAATCAAATAATCAAGAACTTGAATAAAGATTATAAAAGTTTACAAAATTGGTAACAAAAATAGTATTAGAGTTTATTATAAATAATATAAGGTATTTGGAACTTATTATTTAATAAAAAAATGAAGTAGGGTGTAGTGACTTAGTAAAGTAAATAAGTTGTCAACTCTCAAGTAGCAGGTCTATGTAAAGTATAACATTATATATATATAAAGGAATGTAAAAAACCAATGTTATATAAGGCTTCAGTACAAATCTGTGATAAGACCACTAGGCATAAAAGGCTAAGAAACTGAGAAGACAAAAACCCACTTTGAAATCCTGAGTAAAGAGATAGTACAATCTTTCAATAGTGCCATTGGACTAATGGAAGCTCATAAAACACCTTCATAAAAACTGTTAGAAAACTAGATAACAAGATGTGTAAAAGAGCATATGACCAACCAGGCTGCTAGAATTGCTAGAAAAAAAGGATATATAAGTATACTATACTGGGCTATTTGGATTAGAAGTCTGGAAAGTCAGTTAGTTCTAAGTTGCAGCTAGTAGAGAATGATGAAGAAGAAGTTGAAAAGATAAGAATCAGGGTTTGGATGAACTTTACAAGGTAATAACTATTTAAAAATTAACTCTGACTGCAAGTGTTAGTCTTAGCCATAGCATCAAACCAGATTAGCAATAAAAGAAAATATGACTCACTCTGATAGGTTTACCTCAAGGATAAAAATAGTTTAAGGATTAAAATCCAATAGTTAAAAGCAAATAGATTTGAATCTGTGATCTGGTAAAATTAATACCAGATTTAAATCAGAGGGTTTAAATAGAACACCTAAGCAGTGATGTTAGGTATAGCAACTAGTAAAGAACCTTCAGGCAGACTCTTTAAATAGCTAATATAGAAAAGTTACATACATAGCCAGTATACACTTGTCTGATAGTACATTATAGATATGTCTATATAAAACATATACCTAATATAAGTATTAATAAAAAGCTATGACCAAAGAGGGCACCTTAATATCAAAAAAAAATGAAATATGCTGCTTATAAAGGCCATTTTGGCTTTTATTTATAATGCTAAATCCATCACTTACAAATGTGACTTTATATTTATTATCTATTAAAACTAATTAAAGCTAATTATATATATTTATTTAATATTCATTTATTTTTTTATTTTATTTTCTATTTATTTCTTTGGATCTAAAATATTATTTTTGATTATAAATGCAACTTATTGCACTTATTGCATTTTATGCATTTTTATATGATTGGATATAATATTCTAGTATTATATTTTTTTTTTGCATAAGTTATGCATACTATACATATTTGTTTTTATAATAATTGTGAATTGTTGAAAGGCAGAATATTGGATTAATATCAATAAAGAATAAATTTGTAATATCATCTATTATTGCATTTAATAAAATATTTATTTTTATATAAAACTAAAAATTTTTTTTTTAATAATTTGTTATTAATTGTTTCCTTAAATAGTATTTTCTCCAAGATTATATAATTAATTATGTAAAGCACATGCTAGTAAGTATTAAAATAATTTATTTCTACTAATATTTATATTCTTAATTTAATATAGTACCTTTCTTTTACTTTGTTACAAGTACTATTTAAATGTTTTATTATTTAATTTTACTTTATTAAAGTGGTTTTTAGGTTGATAACAAGTGCTAAAACTTTATTTTTTATTAAATATGAAAAAATTTTAAACATAACCAGGCAAAGGTTTTTTAATATTTTTGTATTGTCTTGAATTAGCTATTTAAACTTATTTACTCTTTTGGTTCAATCTTTACAGACTTTATTCAAGTTTTTTAATATAAATTATTAACTATCTTTAGCTAATTTTAAGCACTATTTCTATAAACTCAAAACTGCTAAAGGCACAGTATATGGATTTTCTTTATCTACAAGTGGAGTCTGTTAATCATATAAGTGCAGATATATAATATCTTCTCATTTGTTATTAAGTTTGTTATTCCAATTAACATCTATTAATATTTTAAAAAATATTTTAAGGCTTGTAAGTCATAAAAACTAGTCTTTTATTGTTTTATTAACCATTTTCTAAACTTTTGCAGCTTGTTATTTAGTAAATGTATTTAATAATTCTAGATATTTCAGCTGCTTCTTTCTTATTTCTGAGCAATTACTAATGTTATGTTTCTCTTTTCTGCAATAGAAACATGTAATTCTTCTTTGAGGGTCTTTTTAAATTAGTTTATTTTTTGCAGTTTTTTTTAGGACTTGTTATTGTCAAAGTACTTTTATTTGGGTTCCATATTGCTGATAGTTTATATTAGCAATAGTTGATTTATAAATCTTATACATTTTTTAAATTACCATAGACTCTTGATTATAGATAAGTACTAGTCTCTTTTTTGAGTTTTTCTTTAAATCTACTATCTTACTAACCTTTGTTTTTACTATTTCTATAATTAAAATCATGACTACTTATATCAGATGCCTCAATCTAAAATTACATTATATTAAATTAGAATTGGCACTTTTTTTTAAAAATAAGTTTTTCTTTTTCTCTAACTTTAGCTTTTTATACTTGTAGGTACTAAATCAAAACTATATTAATTTTTTTTTATTATAGCTAAGAATACAATACATCAAATCAACTAAAATTTTTTACTTTTACTAATTTAATTTTTTTCTTAAATCAAAAAAGAGAATAGCAAATGTTATTTTACTTTTCAAATCTTACAGTTATTACCAAAATATTGAGTTTGAAATTTGGCAACTCAGTTGCTCTACAATTTAAAATCTTTTGCAACTAACAATAAATAATCTTTTCAAAAGAGAATATTAAATTTGACTAGTAGGTAATTAAAGCTTCTGGTTACTTTGAGTTCACAAAAGCAAGTTAGATAAATTAAGTAATCAAGTATTTGAACAAACAACAAAAATTATAAAAATTTACAGAGTTGATAATAGTAATAGTATTAGAGTTTATTATAAATAATATAAAACATTTTTTTTTTTTAAATATTAAGGTGAGTACTTGTGACCTAGAATTTTATTGATAGTACATTCAGCTAATGGTTGCATTACAACCACAGGGGGCAA
>CAJVQA010012061.1:0-10333 GCA_910591915.1 Cetraspora pellucida
ATACTTTTAATTGTAGCCTCTTTCATAATTGCAAATTGCCTTAAATCTTCTTTGTTAAGTTTTCTAAAATAAAATGCCTTCCAACTTAGTTATAACATAGTAACAAGTAAGGTTACAAAAAGTATTCACTGTCTAAGGTTGCTCTAATTACCTACTATCTTAAAAAAAGTAGATATAGAATAATAGTATAAAAGTTGTTGATATGGACCTCAAATTTAGCATCAAGTCTTTATATTCTTTTACTAATAAACTACTACTTATATTACCCAAATTAAACAGTTATTAGTATCTTTATATACTTTTAATTGTAGCCTTTTTCATAATTGCAAATTGCCTTAAATCTTTTTTGTTAAGTTTTCCAAAATAAAAAACCTTCTAACTTAGTTATAACACAGTAACAAGTAAGATTACAAAAAGTGTTCACTGTCTAAGGTCACTTTAGTTACCTACTATCTTAAAAAAAATATATATAAGATAACAATATTATTATCATTACTTATTATTTTTAATTAATTCTATGATTTTTTATATAATAAATAATAATAAATAAAGATGCAAAATTCAATCTAATTAACAAATTATTGAGTTTAAAAATTTATATTTTCTAATAAGTAATAATTATTTATTATAAGTAATAGTTAGTAATTATATGTAAGTATAAGTACTAGGTAAATAATAAATAAATATTACTTATATTATTACCTTGCCCATCTCTAATGTGAACTACAAATTACAGTAAACTGTAGTTTAATCTAAAACTACAGTTTTAGATTAAACTATTGTTTATTTTATTAACTAATAGTTTATAGATTACATCTCTACTTAATCAATATAATATGCAATATAGTATATTGACTAAATAAAAAAAAAATATAGTTGTGGTTCTATTTATATCATAGTACAGTTTATAGTTTATCAAACTCAATTTTTAAAAAGTCTTCAAGAATTGAATTAAGTCCATTAAAGTTTAAACTGTAAAGCTTTTTTTTAATTATTTTATATTTGAATCTGAACATGTTCATGAACTTTAAACTAAATCTAGATCAAACTTATAACTGTATTTGAGTCTGGTTTAGATTTAGGAACTATGAGTTCAAGTTTAAGTTCAGGTTTGAAATTAGTAAAATTTACTGTTCAAGTTAAGTTTGATCTGAACTAGATTAAACACAAACTGAACCTAAGTACCCTACTTTTAATAATTGCAAAGAACCTATAATTATAACTTTAGATGTTGTTGAAGTTATTCCAATTGTACCTATACAATGTACTTGAGAAAATAAACCTGATGTATTGTGTTTATGAATACAAATCACTGTTTGTCTTGCCTAAGCCATTACTATGCATAAGAGTCAGAGGCTTATACTTTTAAAAGCTGTAATAAATATTGAATATAAAGAGTTTGCCACTGGTCTTTTATTTGTTGCAGTGTCTTGGATTCAGTTCTTACCAACCTTTTTTTTAAGTTATTTAGTTTTAAAAGGCTTTAGCAAATTAAAAAATATAAAAGATTACAAGAAAAAAAACTTGAAGAGAAGTGGTTAATGACTATAAATCTAAATAATAAAGCATATAACAATTAGTTTGCATTTAATAAAATTTTTTTGTATATTTAATAAAATTTTATATTTTATATAAAAAACTTGAATCTATTTTTATTGTAATCTAAAAAACATAAATTACTGTATATGCTCAGTCTTTTGTGAAGATTTATATTAATTGTAATAATAATTACCTGAAAATCTATATGTACAATTACTTTAAGTGTATGATAAACTTTAATATGCAAAGGATAGTGATTCTAGTATAGTGTTGAGTTGTCATCCTTCATGTAGCAGATCTAAGGTTCAAATTCCATCTATGACAAAATTTAAAAATTATATCTTCATTATAGTAACTGTCTTTTGTCAATTGGTTGGCCTTATTGGCTATAACCCAGGTACACCAAGTCAGATCCTACCAACATTGGGAGCTTAGAGCATCTATGTAAAATGTAACATTACATATATATAGAGAAATGTATAACTGGTATTGCATAAGACATTAGTGCAAACTCATAATAAGACCACCAGGCATAAAAAACTAAGAAACTGAGATGATGGAATACCTATTTGAAAATTCTTGAATAAAGAGATAGCATGAACTTTCAACAGTATCATAAGACTGGTTAAATCTATAAAACACCTTCATAGAAACTGAAGATTAAACCAGACATTAAATATATATAAAGGAGCATATAACCAATCAAGCCACTAGATTTGTCAAAGAAAAGAATACTGAAGTATACTATACTGGACTATCTGGATTGGTAGTCTGAAAGAGACTGCTAGTTCTGACTTGCAGTTAGTAAAAAATAATGAAGAAGATGGTAAAAAAATAGGTACTGAGGTTTTAGTAAACTTTACAAGACTAGAATAGTATAATGTAGTGGTTAAGCAAGTAATCCTTGTGACTGCAAGTGTTAGGTAACTTATAGTGTGTTGCATAAAACTAAGTTTGTATATATGAGACATAAAGGCTCTAATAAGTTTCCTATTGAAGATAAAGTAGTCCTAAAGATAATGACCAGCATCAAAAACTTGAATAGATGTAGCCTTAAGATGTTCTTGTAATACAAGAAGGATTATATGTGCAGAGTGATTAAATAGGCAAGACTCTAGTTGACTTGCAAATATGGCAAATAGTATAGAACTTAAATAGCAATATGTAAGTGGACTACTTAAATTAGGCACCAAAAGTGCATATGTAGCTAGTTATAACCTCCAATATAAGGTAGCCCCTAGTGGCATGCTATATTCTATATATTTAAATAAAAATATCACATTTTCAAGACAAAGACTTTAACTAAAAAAAAAAACTTTAACATGCAAGAATTCTGCATTAATTCTGAATTTCTCGAAACCAACCTTTCTAAAATACTATTTCACCAACTTTATATATAGTTAGAGTTAGTATTTCATTAATTATAAGTATATATTTTTAGCAAATTGTAATATGCATGATGTCTTATATCATGGAAATAGCTTTTAGAAAATCATACTGTAACCAAAATTTTATGCCAGATTTTAATGATTAGAGTTGCATATATCTCAAGAAGATGCCTATTAAACAGCTTTTCATACTTTGACAAAAAAAAAATAAATAAATAAAATCTTTTGTTAAAAGATTACTTTTATTGTAATCTGCAAATTTATATAAGTTTGATCAAATTTATAGATTATGATTCACTTATACAACATTTAATTATTATCTAATTGTGTAATTATATAATGATATTTTAGTAAGACAAATATTATAAGTCTGTTATTTTATACCAGACAATAAAAATAATATATTTATAATAAACCTCTGGCCAAAAAATGCATTTTACAATCTTGCAATCAGAAGGTATTCAGATAATCATATAGGTGAGCTGTGATCTAAAACTTGATTAAAGATATATTAATTTAAGAAAAATGATAAATTCTTAGTTAACTCTACCTAACCCAAGTTTAATCTCAAAATTTGTTTAAAAATCAAATTGATGTTGATTAATATAGTTTGAATATTTAATGAAACCTGGTACAGATTTCTTATATGCTTAACTTTATATACTAATAACAAGAAGTTCTGAAAATAAAAAGAAGGTATTTAAGTAGATGTAAAAAAATTACAATAAAATTCAGTTTAAATTTATTTAGTATACTATTTAATAATATTATTTGGTAATTTTTGCATTAGTACTATTTGTTCTAAAAAATAAACAAATATTATTCAGAAATCAATAGTTTTGGTTTGAGTCTTATTTCTTTATTCTATGCCCTTAAAATGCTTTGCTAAACAATAAAATTTGATTTCATTTTTATTAATAGTAAAACATTTATGTTGCATCTAACAATTTGTTATCATAAATAAATAAGTTAAATGGTGCATTTAATAAAGCAATAATATTAAAAAATAAAAATAATTATACTTATTTTAATTATTAAATCAAGAGAAAATGTAAGATTTTATCTTGTTCAATCCAAATCAGATCAAATTAAATGCAAATTAAGTGCATCATTCTGAAGTTTGAATCAATCAAAATAATTAGAAGCTCACTTTTCAAGAAAGTTCAGTAGAGAAATTAAGAGGTTTAATAAGATTATGTTGCATTATAAGATCATTTTTTAGGTTAATGTTAATATTTAGGCTCAGAAATTATAAGACAAGATATACTATTGCATGACCAAGAAAAATCAAAATAAATGTTTGTTTTACTAAAAATCACCTATAACTTTAAATTTATATAAGAAACCATCTCTATATACTATCAAAAAAATTTCCTTTAGTGATTTTACTATGTTAACCTAATAATCAACTAAAAACAGCCTAAATGTAATACTTTTGAAATTATTAGAATTTTGCAAGCATTTTGTTAATTAGATATAAATGTTATTCCTATAATAATAAAAAAAAATTATTAATTTATTTTTTATAATTACTGTTACTAATATAAAAAATCATTATATAATATGTAGATAATCATTTGTACCAGATTTTTTCTAAAAACATTTAATTATTTCTTAATATTTTACTAAGTAAACCTTACCTGTACTTCTAAGTAAAGTTGCTCAGCCCACTTTTTTCCTCCTAGGCGGCCAAGTTTTAAGCTTCTGCAACACTAATGTTGCAAAAACCAACATTTTGGTTTTTGCTTATTTGCTCAATATTTTATTAATTAATTATACCTTTTTATCTATTAGAAAAATAACAAGCACTTCATTCCGGTTATTTTAATATATATGTTATAGCAAACAAACCAAAACTCACAAAGTTATTCAAAAAAAGGCAAAACTAAAATCTGCTTTTGCAGATTATTTTACTGATTAATTTAGGAAAATTCATTAGGTTGCCCCAGAAAATTTACTTTTTTAGCACTCATTAAAATTTTCTAAACATCCAATTAGCCTTTCTATTAGCCCCACATTTCTCAAATTTTTTCTAACTTATCTGCAAAGCCTCTAAATTAGAAAATTTTATCTGAAAATCAGATTCTTCAATCCAATTTGAAAATTGTTTTTCACTAGTACAAATATCACACTAGGATAGTTACACAATATGCCTAGCATTACTACTATCGAACCAGACAGCTTCAACCTAAATATCCTCCAAAACAAATGTAGTAGCCAAACCTTAGTTACTTCAGACAAAAACTGTAAAAGCTTCAAAGTTCTTCTAACTAATTTCAACCCTATACAATGTGACATTAACAATGGCTACCACTTTTTCTCCAGCCCTACTTAACCTATTATCTCAAGATGTCTCTGTAGAAAATATTATACATACTTTGCTTCATAGCATTTATGCCTACTACCTATCTCTTATACCACTTCTACAATAGCAACTGAGCCATCTAACTTAATGGAAATTAATTTAGATGCTAAACTTTACAAATCTCTTCATAACATACCAAAGTCATCCTTCTAACCCAAACACAATATTGCTAACCTATTCCCTAACTGCTATAGCAATAGTAGACAAGATACTGATAATCAAATCTCTTTCACAGTCTACTCTTATCATGCACACATATGTATCATTTGCAAAACCAAAGATGTATTCTGCATTATGTTAACTGATAACAAACATTCATTAGATCCAAAAGCTCTTGTTTTTAAAACTGAAGTTGGTGACTTTTCTGCCTACTTTCAATGTATTCACAGACTCAAACTAAAGCTAGCCAAAATTATAAGCTCTATGAACTAAGAACAATATGGCCTTTATTGCAAAATCAAATGTTTTCAACTATTTGCAGAAGACAAATGCACTTTCTTTAAAAAATTTTTGAATAAGCTTCCCAAAAAAACTAAAAATACTAACAATCAATCAGACAATAACTCCAATTCAAAAGAAACTCCAAATAACAGCAAACAGAATATAAATAACAATAAACAACCTAAACAAAAAGCAAATACTCAGAAATATAACATTTTCAAAGACTTCAACTGGTTTAAAAACTATTCTATTATCTCAACTATACAACAACATAATAAATTTAACACCCTACTGGCCCTACAACTATTCAACCTTTTGAAATCCAACCTTAGAGACTTTATTTCTAGACAAGTTATTTTCAATAAATCTGAAAATGACAAAAATAACAACAGACCATCTGCCAAATTCTCTTTCAGCTATATTCTTAACAAAATGGCAAGTGAAAAATCTAAGTTCTTGTTAGAGTTTATTATTAACTCAAGTCCTAACTTTGAAAATCAAAACCAATCCCTTTTAAAGCTTTTCATGATACTTTCAAAGGTTTACTTTCCAAGTTTACAGAAGTTTTTTTCATACAACTAGACTATCTACATATCCTCTTATCACATTATCTATTCCACCCTACTTCATACTAACAGATATAGAGTCACTATAAACCTAGCCTGCTTACATCTTTATCTAAATCATAAATATAGAACCATCAATTTTAAAGAATTTATGAAAAAACTTGACATTAAACTATTATGATTTATACTTCATTTTGACATTAAACACAGCTCCAAACAACTTGAATTCACAATCCAAAATGATAATTGATTCAATATTAACACAACTCTTAACATTCTATTTGAAAAATTCTTAAAAGACTTTAGAATCCCATCACTTAAACCCCATCTTACAACTTATAAAACCTGGTTTAAACCTTTTTTTGAAAAATACAGCATTCAATTCGAAAAAATCGATCAACAGAAAACAAGCAATTATATTAAAATGTTAATATCACAAAAATTAACAAAAGAATGCAAAAAACTACTGCCAATATTATACTCTTTACCAACCTTACTGCATATTCTTAAAGAGCACTCTAAAGCAATCTTCAAAGCAGCACTTCATTATATTCACCTTTGTACTAACAAAGATTGTGATCTATTATTCAAACCAACTAAACATAATCTAGAAAATATATCTAAATTTTATTTTACTAACTCTTTTAAAACCCATCTAGTACCAGAATTAGAACAAAAAGAATAGGTATATCCAACTTTGAAAACTGATATCTTTTATCTCAAACAAAAACTCGCAGCAAGCTTTTCTATTATAACACCCACAGAAGAACTTAGAGGGCTAGCAATATCTACTGAAAAAACTTTCACAAAGCTCAATAAAGTGGAAAGTAATACAACCCAATCTTTATATTACTTCTATCAATACTTAAGAGCTTTTATGCTAGCAGCAAGAGATAATAATGGACTTACAGGTCTATCCCAGAAAGAAGCCCTAGAAAAAATGATTAAAACAACTGATGACATCCATACACTTACAAGAGTTATTACATACTTCAAATTAGAAATGGAATTCAAAATATTACTTAAACAAATATGTATTAATTACAACCAATTTTACTATTCTGCAGCTAAAGATTTTCTGATAAAACATCTTAAAATTTCAATTTCAAAACAATATAAAGATTCTTTTTTTATACAAAACTCTAAGTCATCTACATCTCAAGAAGTAGATGAGGATATATCTATACCTTTAAAGAAAATAACAAAAGCAACAGAAAACACTACTTTTACCTCACAAGAGAAAAGTGTAAATCCTTCTTTTTAATAATGTCTTCTACAGAACATATTGATGCAGCTGCCATTTCTAAAACTATGATGTCTTCTACATTTGGGCCATCTTTAGAGAAGAATGATGACAATAGGCAAGCAGTAAAGTCTAGTGTGAGTGAATTTGTAGAAGACACTATATATAATGTCTCTGATACCAATACTTCAACTCCTTTAGAGACAAATACTTGTTATAACAATTTTTTAAAACAATACTGTCTACCTTTATTACTATAATCTATAATACTTAAAGATTTCATTAAACACTTATACCAAAATCTCTTCTTCAACCTAATTAAAATATTAGTTAACAGGGTGTGTGACTTAGTGAAGTAGATAAGCTGTCATACCTCTAAGTGATAGGTTGTAAGTCCAAAACCCACTGACAGCAAAATTTGGATAATTACTTATATAATATATAGACAGTATTATGGTAATGGCATTCTGTCGATCAGTTGGAATAGGATACTTGTAACTATGGTCACACCAGCATGACTGGCAGGTTTGGCCATTTGTGTAACCTGTTACACAGAAAAATGTAAACTGGTACTGGATAGTGCAAAACTAAAATAAGTTCTCAGGCCATGTAAATCTGTAGAACTAAGAAGCTAGAGCTACTTGAAAATTCTGAGCAGAGAGGTAACACAGATCTTTAATGTTTCTACTATAAAGGCTAGACCTAGGAAATAGATACTAATGTGAAGAATTCGGGCAGGCAAGAACCTCAGGTAAGGAGTACTACCAACTAGGCTGCTGGATTTCAGAGTGAAGGAAAAGGATATTAGGTTAGCCTTAATATACCAAGAACAGATCACAGTCCTTCTGAGCTATCTGAATTAGGAGTCTGGGTTCAAAGCAAAGATATACTAAAAGTACTAGAGATATGCTATGAAGTCATTACTGGGGTCTGGGTGAACTCTACAAGTGTAGCCTATATTAGTGTTTTAAAAGTAGGTAGATAGTTAACAACAGAGGGCCTTCCGCACCTTACTGGCAGGTAATGTACTTTAAAATATGTAATAGTTTGGGAACTAGTACAAAAAGGGTTGGTACCATACTGCTCAAATGGTATACTAGTTAGGTATATACAGAGGGTTAGTTGGAGATTCCAATATGACAGGCTGGATGATTAGAGGGTTTAAATAGATAATCTCCTAGTAGGTTATAGGTATGGCATCTAGTATAGAACCTTAGGGCGGACTACTTAAATAGGAAACCAAAAGTTGCACATGTGACTAGCTATACTCTCATCTTTGTAAAAATAGTTGTAATAGTTAACCCAATATAAAGTCAATAAAGTATCACTACAAGTATAGCCTTTAACAAAAAAAAAAAAATATCAATTAACCTTGATAATACAGAAACACATGTTTATATTAAAGTTACAGATCCTACCATTCCTAATTATACAGCTATAAATCCTATTCAATATAAATCCTATGAACATTTACCTATTTTAACATCTCTAAACCAAACAACACCAAATTATAACAGCCATTACTTCACAAACCATGTTTCAGAAATACAGACCAGCAACAACCAACTTCACTTATCAATCAGTACATATAATATCTAAGAATTTAATGAAAACCTAAAACAACAAGTATAAAAGACTACTGTCTTTCTAACAATCTTAGAATTATTAGTATAACAAAAACCAAAATTGCAGCCAACAACTTTATTACTAAACTACAAAAATCTAAACACTTTACATACTTATAGTCATATACTGAAGGTCCTAAAGCAGGCATAGCTATTATAATTTACAATTCTTTAAAAACTCATATTCATAAAATACTTATCTCTTCTGAATATGCTATTGTAGTAAACATTCTTTTTAAACATGACTTTAAATTCAGAACCATTTCAGTTTACTTATCATATAATAATACTCAATTAAGACTGTTAGTACAAAATACTGTAATACAATGGCTCCAACAAGCCTATGTATCAAATATCCAACCTATTGTTCTAGGAAACTTTAATGCCTCTGATAACACCACTCATTCCTTACCAACTAAATATAAGTTACTTCATTTTCTCCAATGCAACAACATGTATAATCTAGCTACGTATACTAATAATTCAACATCTATTTGGCAAAGCAACAGATATCAGAGTAGCATAGACTATATCTGGGCTAATCAACCCCTCTTTTGATATCTTAACTCTTTTATCACAGATGATTCTGATACTAGTACTCAAAGTGATCATAAAATTTTAAACTCCTGCTGGCTTTTTCCTTATGTATATATAGGTAAACTCAGACATTTTATCAAAACCCATAGAAGAACATTCTTATGCAAAAACATAGACAAAGAGAAATGGCAACAATTTGCAGATCAAGTAATCTTAAATCTTAATAATAATAAAACTCTATTCAGTACACAAACCTCAGAATCACTAGAATCTTCCTGGCACAAAATTCAAAACAGTATTATCTCTGTTGCTATACAACATATTTCAAATAAAAAATTCACTGTTAGAAACTTTCAGAATATCTTCTCTACAAAGGCATCATCTTTGCACCAACATCTTAAAAAATTAGACAATATTATTAAACAAGTCAAATAATCACTAAAAAACTTCACTCCTATATCATATCAACATAATCATCTTATTATCGCTCTTTTCGATTTAGTTGGATATGCCAATTTTGCAGATCATTTTTTCTGAGTCCCGTGAATCCTATGAGTCCCACAATTATGTTATAGGTAACTACCTTTTATTCGTCGTATTCTGTGGAACTCATTTAACAATTAGTGATT
>CAJVQA010012062.1:0-10332 GCA_910591915.1 Cetraspora pellucida
AGGCCATCATAAATGGTCTGACAATGCACTTTGAGAACCAATTCAGAAAATGAAGAACCAAGCTAGAAGAAATGTCAAAAGAATGGAAAGAAATATATAGTCCAAAAGATTGAATCCAAGAATCTTGGTACGAAAAGTTAGAAGAAAAAATAAAAGAAAAAGAGTGAGAAGATACTATAAGAAAACTCAAAATCAATACAGCCCCTGGAATCTCAGGCATAAGCTACATTCTAATTAAACAGGTAGGAAAGAAATCACAAAAAATTTTTAGAGCTTTTGCAAACCTGGTTCTAGAAACAGGTGAAATGTCAAAGAAGTGGAAAATAGCACAAGTCTATCTGATTCCTAAAGATACAGATTGGGAATATAATTTGAACAACATCAGACCAATAGCACTAATTGAGATCTTTAGAAAGTTAGTTACAAAGGTGGTAACAAAAAGATTGGCCAAGATACTTATGGAAAGACAAATACTTAAAGGCCCAAATTATGCAGGTTTGTCTGGCAACTCAACAGAGCAACTGATACATATACTAAATATAATAATAAAAGAAGCACAAGAGAAAAATAAAGAAGCATGAATACTCTTGCAAGACATGAAAAAGGCATTTGACTCAGTTCCACTAGAAAGCCTAAGGTGGGCTTTTGAAAGAATCAAAATACTACAAAAAACAATAAGATACATTATCAACCTCTTTTGTAAATAACAACTGAAAGTAATTACAGCTTATGGTCTAACAGAAGAAATAATAGTAAGAGATGATATAGACCAAGGAGAGGTAATCTTCCTACTAATATGGCAGCTTTTCTATGATCTGCTATTGGAAAGAATTCAAGAAGACAAATCATTAGGCTACATTGTAGAACAAGAAACATTAAGCAATACAAGTATTAATTGTATTACAAGTACAGACAAGCAGCAATTGCTTATGCAGATGATACTATATGGATCACAAATACCAAAGACCAAATGCTAAAAATTCTTGAAATTGCAGAGGAGTTCTTTAAAGCAAATAATATTGAAATAAATGAAGCAAAGTCAAAACTCATAGTAATGAATTCTAGACTGAGAAAGGAAGATAGAGAAATTACATTCAGACAGAGTAGAATAATTGAAGAACCAAAAAACAAAATTGTAAGATCATTAGGAATTTGTCTAAACAGCAAAATGAGAGAATCGCTAGTCTGCAAAAAGCAAAGAGAATAGTTAGTTAAACAGTCAAAAATCTCAGATATAAAAAAATGACAATGAGCCAAATTATATACATAAACAATACAGTAATAATCCCAAAATTATAATACCTTTTGCAGTTAACAAAAATGTCAGAAAAGATGATTGACAGGATTCACCAACCAATAATATGTTTGGTTAAATATAAATGCAATATGATGAAAACTACAAACAACTGCACAATTGAGCACAAAGATTTGGGAAACTGTAAATCATTAAGTTAGGAAATAGTAACAAAGCAAATAAGTAGTTTACTTACAAGACTTAATAAGAAAGACCATTTGGATGATCTAACAAAGCTTAGAATAGTGCAAGAATGCCAGAAAGCTGGCCTAGTAAAAGACATTTAGAAGTCTAAGTCAAAGCCAGAAGAAGCAAAATATTGGAAACACAATTTGGCTTGTCAAACAATTATCAAGGCATAAGAAATGAGAATAAACATCAGAACAGAAAGCTATTTGTGGAAAGTTTACAATCATGGAATAAAAATAAGAGACTTGGTTAAAACCAAATCTTGGACAACAAGCAGTAGTACAATAAATGAATAGGGCCTACTGTACTTGAACCAGCTCATAGATATGAAAGATGAAAGCTTAATCACATGAAAACAACTTAAAAGTTTTCTAGGGTTGTCATATAAAGGAAAACAAGCTAAATGGTTTAATGAAATAGAAGAAAAGATGTTAATAACACAAACAAGCAGAAAAATACATGATAAATACAAGATCAACAACTATAATACTCAGGCATTAATAATTAATTGGACAAAGATATTTGAAGACAGAAGAAAGAAAGAGTGGATTATACATGGGCCAAAACATGAACAACAACTTAGTAAAATATTAAGAAAGAAAAAGAAAAAGATTTTAGCTGAACATTGGCTTTTGTGAAAAGTAAAAGGGAAGACATACACAGAGACAAGCAAATGCAAAGGGTGTAAAAATAAAACAGAACAATTAACAAAGAATTGTAAAAAGTGGATAAGATAGAACAACAGTATAAAAGCAGTTCCCAAAACACTAGTGAAAAAAGGCAGTAACAAGATTAATACAATGTTAGAACAGATACTAGTAAATAGACCAATGGAGGAATGGAAGAAAGAGGAAAGAAGTCTAATTGGACTAAAACAAATAGAAGAATATGAGATAAAATTAATCAAAAAACAAGAATTAGATAATAAAATCACAACATATTTAATAGAAGTCCTAACAAGAAACAAGATAAGAAACAAAGACAAGTATATCTTTTCTACAGATGGAGCATTATATAAAGAGAAAAGAGAAAATAGTACAGAAAAGATGGGCATTGGCTGGGTACAGATCAGTAATGAAGGAAACTGGCCAGAAGAAGAAATGGCATTAGGACTTGAAGGCTGGCCTTCAGTGACAACAGCAAAATTTGCAGCAATATGAGCAGTTATCTTAACCGTTCCAAAAGAGAAGAATATAGAAGTATATACAGATAGTCTGGCAGCACTAAGGAACATTAATAGAGCAATTCGAGGGTTAGAGGATGACAAAGTTCTTAAAAAAAAAAAGAAATATAGATAATGAATATTGTGAACTTAATCAAAAGCAAAAGTAACAGAATCAAACTAGTTAAAGTTAAAAGTCATAGCAATAATAAGTAAAATAACAGAGCAGATGCACTTGCAAAAAAAGGAGCAATATATAGAATGGCAATACCTATAGAGAAGATCAAGTGTAATAGAATAGAGTACCATTTAGAATGAAAAAACAAAAAAATCAATATACCAACAAGGCTTTCTCTGCAAAATAATTGCAAATGCCAGAGTTGGAGCCAGTTGGATAGAAACAAATCCGATTCAAGTATTAGAACCAGAAACAGAAAGTACTCAATATATTTGGTCAAGTTTTTGGAAAGAAATGAACAGAACAAAAGGCATACACTGCATGACAAGAAAACTCAGCACAAGAAGGGCAACAGCAATCAAATGTATAATGAATAATTTGCCAACACTAGAAGAACTAAACAGAAGAAGATCAGAAATATATATGACAACAGATTGCCAAGTATGTCAAACAGGTGAAAAGAAAACCTGAACATATTTGGCAAGCTGTAGTAAACAAAGAAGCTTGTGAAAAAGAATTCAAAAGATAGCAACAGCAACAGCATAGAATAGTCTCAAAGAAAATGAAAAAATCAGAATTTCATCTTGAGTGCTATATGAAGCAACATTCAGAAAAACAGAAGCAGAGAAAATTATTAATAGAAGAGCACTGATAAAAGGGCTAATTATGAAGGAGATGGAAAAAAGGATCAGTCAAATTCTTAACAAACAGATAACACAAAGATGCATAGAAATAATAACAAGAACAGTATGGAATACATTCTACGATCAAGTATGGAGAGTTTGGTGTAGAAAAGTGCAAAAATGGAAAAAGAAGATGAACATAACAAGTAAAATGAAAAAAGGTACTCAAATCAAAAGAAAGCCAAGAAAAAGAACAAAAAGAGAGGAGTTGACAAAGGAAGAAGAAAAGGAAAAAAAGAAAGAAAAAATGAATTGAATGAAGAAGGAAGCTTGGAAGACAATTGATATGCTTGTTACAGAAGAGAGAAGACCCTTCTAGTATAGCTTTAAGTAGTTAAACAAGCAGTTTATCTCTAACTGAGATAGTGTGACATGTTGCATTTAGGTACCAATAGGGTGGCCAAGTGATGCTAGACTTAGATATTGGGAAATTCTATGTAATTATAAATGTATATAGTTTCAAGAATCTTAATAAATTACTAGCATAACTGTTTAAGGTTAAAAAAAAAAAAAAAAAAAAAGTAGAATAAAGAAAGACAAAAATTAGAAAATAAAAAGTTGAGTTTGAAAAATAAAATCAAGAGAGAAGAGTTGAAATAGAATAAAAAAAAACAAGAATGGAAAAGAGAAAAAATAAATTATATGAATAAAGAAATTAGAAAGAAAATAGAAAAAATAATAAAAGAAGATAAAAAAGAAGTAATAGATAAATAAAGAAATATTTTAGATAGTTCAATAACAATAAAAGATTCAAATGAAGGAGAAAGGTAATAAAAATATAATAGTAATAATATATAAATTGAATAATAATAATTTATAATTCATTAAATAGAGATGAAGAAATAGAATGAATAGATTGTGATGTTTTAGATTTGAATAATTATAAGAATAAGAATAGTAATAAGAGAAAAGAAAAAATAGTAATAATAAAAGAAAATAAAAAAGAAGTTGTTTCAGATAAGAAATAAAAGGATTGGAAACAATTTGAGTTTGATGATAGAATTAGAGAAAGTAGTTGAAATTAAAAAAGAATATAAATTTTTTTGTTTTAATAAAGAGATATAAAAATAATTATAATATAAATAATGTTTAAAAGTCATCTCTTTTAGTATCTCAGAATATGATAGAACCTAAAAGAAATGAGAATTCTATAGATTATATAGTCTAATTTAAATTATAAAAATTTTCAAAGTTTTCTATCTATGTGGTATAGTAAATTGTTCTAAATTTGTTTTTAAAATTGCTCTAAAAATCAGTTTGATACTAAGTAATCATATCTTGAGCTCTTAAGTAATGTTATAGAGCAGAGTTCAATAATTTAAAAATATTAAAATTAATCTAATAAATAATTTTCTATGTTGATTTTAAGAAATATAAAATGTTTCTTTTCTTTCTTTAATCTTTCTTTAAAGTCTCTTTTTATAGGAACAAAAAAAAAGACTATCACTTGATTTACAAATCAGAATGGCATTTTCTTACTAAGAAAAGCTTAGTAGAAAAAATGTAGAATTCTTCAAAGAAGTTGTTCTTAAAATTTCAAATTAATTGCAGCAATATGCATTGACTTTTTTTAGTCAAAACTATTTTCTAAATCTTCTCTTAGATTTACTATTTTTTTTCTTAGAATTACTAATTTTTCACCAAGCATAGTACTTATTAATTTTGTCAATACCAGGCTATATTCATAACTTACAGATATCTTAAATATAGTAATTTAAACTAATTTAAATCAAGAAAACTATAACTAAAAATAAAGAATAAGACTACAAATACTTCTAGACAACTATTCATTCTAGAGTCTTAAAGAAAAATTATTCAATATATATATATTTTTTTGATATTAAGGTAAGACCTTGCTCATATCTTTATTAATAATTTTAACTGTATATTTTAGTACAATAGTACTAAAATAAACTAAGGTTGTTTGTAACAAAATAAAAATTATATACAAGAATGAGAGCTCAGACTAGTTTATCTGCAACCTAAACTGACTATAGTGGTTAAGACCTATCTAGATTTGAAGTGTTAGTATATAATTAGAAGAAATATTGTATTTAATCCAGAAATTTGACCAGATGTTAAGTTTTCTAATTGCTTGACCAATTGGTAGACATATATTAGATAGTAAATGAAGTTGATCTGCAATGCCATATAGGCATAAATATGTGTAAGCTTGGTAATATTGTTTGAAGATTCTATGTTTATGATGTTGTATATTAGTATTGCTAATATTATTTAGATATCTTGGTAGGATTTGGTTATGATTTTCTAATTGGAAAATTCAATACAGTATGGTTTCCAAATTAGTTCATAGATTTGTTCATTAATGTATAAAAGTATTTGAATTACTATTTATAAAGCTAATTATAGAGGTATATTAAAGTTGTAGAGATTATTCAATATATATTCAATAACTATATCTAATATCTATAAAATTTTTTTTTTGTTATAAATTTTGTAGTTTAAAGACTTCAAGTTATGCTATTGGTCTAAAGTCAAATTTAACAAGAACAGTATTTTGTAATAGATTTTTTAAAATATAAATTTTTACATTTTTCTAATTTCTTCAAGATTTGTTTAACTAATCTATCTTGAATAAGCTTCTTTTTAATATTTATCAACTTTATAAAATCTCTGTTTAAATCTTTTAAAGATGTAAACAAATTTGATATAAGAAAAATTGAATATCAGAAAAAATTCATAAAATTTTGTTAGTTTATATTTGTTGATTCTAAGTTATAAAAGCTTTTGAATTCAGTTCAATCTAGTTTGAATAAGATCATTTATAGTATAAATAGATAATCTTTGGTTTTTAGCAGTAGGATATAGATAGTTTCTTCATCTGATATATAAAAACTATCAATTTTATAAGTATCAGATTCTTTATTATAGTTATATCCAATAGATTGTTCAGAGATAATTATTGTTTCTTCAAATATTTCTCATAGATCCTATAGATTCTGAGTGCCATTTATATCTTCAGTATTATTGTTTTGTAAAGATATAAGTTGTAAGTCTTTTTGTTTAGTTAACAAATCTTCTTCTATAGATAAAATATCAGATACAGGTTGTTGATTATTTTGATTAAAATTTAAATTAGTTCAAGGATTATAGTAGAGATCTAAGTTTCTATTGATATTATCTATTATAAATATTATAAATGAATATAGTAAACTAAAAGTGATAAGATATATTATATATCTATAACAATATAAAGATAATATATAATAATAATGAAAAATGATTTTTGAATTAAATTTTGAAATTTGGATAATAATCAAAATTTTACTAAGCTAATAGGATTTGTGTATTAAAAAAATATTGTGCAGGAGCTTTGTAAGGTCCTAAAAATATTGAGATCTCATTAATTAGATATCTGAATAGTAAAATATTGCTGTCATAGCCTTATATCATATAATCAACAAGAAGAAAAATAATATGCAAAAAATTTGTAAAAGACATTTAAAAAAGACTGTCAATACAATTACAGGTTCTAGTAACATTTTCGTTCTAAGATAAGCTTAATAGAAAAGATGCAAAATCTTTTAAAAAATATATTTATAAAATTTTAGCTCAAATGGAGCAAAATTAATTGATTTTATTTAGTAACAAATGTTCTATAAAACTAAAGCTTTCTTTCTTGTTTTTTAATTTTTGTACGAAATAAAGTAAGTGATCTTACAGTCACTACCAATTTGTTATCTTATATCTATTTCTTTTAAGATAGTAGGTAACTAGAGTGACCTTAGACAATAAACATTTTTTGTAACCTCACTTGTTACTGTGTTATAACTAAGTCGGAAGATGTTTTTTTTTAGAAAACTTAACAAAGAAGATTTAAGACAATTTGTAATTATGAAAGAGGCTACAATTAAAAGTATATGAGAATACTAATAACTATTTAATTTGGGTACTATAAAGTAGTAGTTCATTAGTGAAAGAGTATGAAGACTTGATATTGAACTTAGAGTTCATATTGACTACTTTTATATTTTTTGGCTATATAGTATATGTAATGACCTATATCTTTTATATATACAAGATATTTTACAACTACTATTAATAAAATAAATAATATATGTTTGATATATAAAATAGATAAAATAAATAAACTAAATAATATATATAAACTAAATATAATATAAAATATATATACTCCAAAATATATAAATGTTATATATATTATATGTATGATATTTTACACAGTAATTATTCAACCAATCAGATTATAGCTTTCTTATTAATTTGGTTATTGGATTTGATCTTGTGATTTTGTGATTAAAAATAAATGATCTATATCTTATTAGAACTGTCTTAGTGAGCTAATTCGAATAGTGATAGTTTTATCAAATTCTGTCTAGTGATTCAAGAGTTATGATTATTTTTGTAAGTTAACAATAGTGAAAAAGATGCAAAACAGTAGCCAAATGGAAAGATGACAACAGAATAACCTCTAAAGTGAAGTGATATAAAATGAAAGAAGATAAAGATGAAAGCTATAGTTCAAGAGGAATCAAAAGTAAAAGAAATAACAAGAAAAGTATAGTAAATAAGACAAAAGTTGGTAAAGATAAAGAAAAAGAAATGAAATATGTTCAGCTATTTAATAAAGAGGTGGATGGACTAGTACAGAATGAAACAAATCCTTTCTGATTCAGTTCTTGTCAGAGCTAACAAAGTTTTTCAGTTTAGGCATAAACTGATATAACAAGTCACATTTGAGTACAGTTTCTGTACTTGGATAATGCCAGTCTTGCAATTTCAAAATATAAATTACTAAAAATAGTTAATATTTTAAATAGTAAAATTTTGTATTTGAGCTCCAACAAAACTGTTAATGAATAAATAAAAAAATAAAAATATTAATAAAAATATATATATATAAAATTTTGTGTAATTATATTTTAATTCAAATATATTAGATTAGTATATTATACTTAATAAGATAACTAATACTATTTATTATTTATATTTTTGTTTTTATTATATTTTTTATTTTCTTTCTATAATTATATATTTTTATAAATAATTTTCTATTTTAATGCTTAAAACATGAAATAGCATACTTTATTTAATAAATTACAAGTACATTATTATTAGACTAATTATTGCTATTTATTTATAGTTAGATTTAAGAATCTAGTTATCTTGGCCTTTGCCTTGCTTTTAAATGTTTTATCTAAAACTTTAAGGCTTTTAATAATTTTGACCTTTGTAATATTCTTTATAGCTTCTTCTGGAATAATGTTATTTTCCCATCTGGCTTGAGTATACCATAACCATATTTCATATATTATCATAATATAAAGCCAAAGTGCAGACTTTCTTTTCTTTAAATCTTTTATATTCAAGGCATTTAGAATTTCTTTCATTGACTGAGAATGGTTCTGTTTGAAGAAAAGTATACTCTTTTTTCCAAAAAATTTGATTAATCTGACAATTAGTAGCAAAATAGCTTGAAGTTTGCTTCTGATTTGTACAGTTTAAACAGTTTCTATCAATTTCTTTGTTAATGTACATAAAATGATATCCTAGTAGTAATGCATTGTTTTGCAGTCTCCAGAAAATGTTTTTTTTTTTATTAAGTAGTCCTTTGCACTGAAACCAGTTAGGAGCTCTTTTAGAGTCTTCTGATAGGCATGGTGAGATTTGTATTATAGTAGGTTTGATTGAATTTTGTTTTAAAAATTTGGTAGCTCCTTGTACTGAGAATTGATTTTTAGAAGTATTACAGACTTTTAGTTGCAACATATTTCATGGCCAATTACTAGTTGCAAGAATGGATCCTTTAAGTCTTTTCCAGGCAGTTAGATATGGCTTCCAATAGTCAGGCCATCCTTTAAGTCTAATTGACATTTTGATAAGAGCTGTTATTGTGATTAAATTTCTTTTGATCTGGAGACTTTGAGAGATAAGTAATTTTTTAATTTTGGCCTATAAACTATCTGTGAAGAGGAGTTTTAGCCAAATTGAGGTGAGTCTGGAGTCTAAAATATCTTTAAGTACCAGAGCATCAAGACCTCCTCTGTTATAATTCAGTTAGAATGCTGAATATCTTAGTAGTAGCTTAGACTTGTTTTTAATCTAGTCAAATATGAACATATTGATTCTGTTTAGTTGTTTTCTACTAGGTGGCAGTAGATATGCCATATACCAAATTTTTGAGATAAGAAGTGATTTGGATAGCAAGATCTTTTCTTTAAATGACAGGTTTCTTGTTGAGACCTTTTTTATTTTATTCTTAATATCTTGAGTTATGCTTTCCCAGACTTGTTTTGGCAGATTATCTTTGGGATTTACTTCGAATCCAAGGATTCTTAGCTGACTGTCCTCTTTTGTAATTTTAAAATGATTTTGGTTTGGAAGACTGATTGCCTTGGCCATTACTGTTATTGGTATTAGAACTGATTTCTTAAAGTTAATTCTGGCATTGGCTGCTGTCTCAAATTTTGAAATGTTAGCAAGAGCCTTTCCCAATCTGGCTGTAAACCAATTCCTACTGTTAAGTCATCTGCATATGCAGCTGCTTTGAAATAGTGTCTAGCAATTTGTATGCCAACTAATTCTTCTTGAATTTTTAAGATTAACGAGTTTAAAGCTATAATGTAAAGGAGGGGTAAAAGAGAATTACCTTGTCATACACTGCTTTCTACTCTTATTGCCTCTGATCTAAATTTTGCATCTAAGATATGTGCTATCTGTGAACCAAGAAGAGATCTGATGATTCTTGTAAATTTGTTATTAAACCTCATTTTCTCCAGTACTTGAAAGATAAAGCTGTGACTAATTTTGTCAAAGGCCTTTTGTTGGTCTAGTAGGAGAATCC
>CAJVQA010012063.1:0-10331 GCA_910591915.1 Cetraspora pellucida
TTGGTTTTTAGCTAGTTTGTCAGCTATGTCATTTAGCATATTACTACTATGTGCAGTTACTTTTTGAAAATTAATTTGAATTTGGTATGCAGTAATAAAGTTTAGAAGTATATGCCATATTGGCTAGTAGTTAAAAGAGTATATTTTGTTAAATGTAGGTAATAAAACTATATAATTTGTAAAGTCTTATCTCTTTTAGATTCTATTATGTTCTAAGATACTAAAGAAGATGATTTTTTGAATATTATATACAAATATTATATCTATCTATCTTATTTTCTTATATATATTTTTATTAGTTATAGTTATTTTTTTTTTTACAATTAATATAAAATAATAGCTTTATTCATAAATACAGTAGTATTTTGGCAAATATTACAGTAGCTTTATATTATTGAAATTTAAAGGCCACATATAGCTGTTAATAGTCTAGTTATTAGTACTTCTTCCTCTAATTATGTCTTAGGATATTTTTAAGTTTTAGTATCTAGTGATTCTTATAAAGAGTAAACAATCTTGTTATGTTTAACTAATACAGAAAGCCCAATAAATAATGCTCCAGATATGGATCTATTTAACCCTTATAGTATCTAGAAGGCTATTGACTTTAAATTTCTTAAACACTTATTTTATTTCTCTTCTTTTATTTCTTTTATTATTAGTATAATCAAATTTTTATTTTATAAACTTTCTTTTATGATAATAATTTTATATTCTTTTATTAAAACAAAAAAAAAATTACATCCTTTTTTGACTTTGACTACTTTTTCTAACCCTATCATTCAACTCAAATTGTCTTTAATCTTCTTATTCATCATCTGAACTAACTTCTTCTTTATTTTTTTCTATTATTATCATCATTTCTTTTCCTTTATCATTACTTCTATTCTCATAATCATTCAAATTTATAACATCACAATTTATCTATTTTATTTCTTCATTAAATTTATCTTCTTCATCTCTATTTAATAAATTATAGAATATTATTATTATTTAATTATTATATTATTATTATTATATTTTATTATCTTTCTTCTTTATCTGAATCTCTTATTGTTATTGAACTATTTAAAATACTCTCTTCTTCATTTATTACTACTTTTTTTTCTTCTTTCATTAGTTTTTCTATTTCCTTTCTAATTTCTTTATTTATATAACTCATCTTTTCTCTTGCTTATTCTTATTTCTCTTTACTCTATTTCAACTCTTTTCTCTCAATTTTACTTTTCAAACTTAACTTTTTATTTTCTAATTTTTGTTTTTCTTTATTCTACTTTAACTCTTTTATCTTAATCTTATTCTTTAATTCATTCTTCTCAACCACTAACTTCACCTTTTCTTTCTGAACATCTTGATATTTTGACCTCAAATACTTTACCTATTTACAACTAAAAAATGTCTTACTTACCTCTTGATTAAAATTCTCTATCTTTTTAATTCTTTTATACAACTCTTCATATTTCTTTTTTCACTTTCTACTCTTCTTATTAATAAACAAATCACTATTTTATTCCTTCTCTTTATTTAATAAACTCTCAACTACTTCTTTATATTTTACTTCAACTTCTTGAAACATCTTTCTCTATTCATCTCAACTATTCTCTGCAATTTTTATCTTATACTCCAACTTTGTATTTTTCTTCTCTAAATGCTTAATTTATTTATTTCTTCTATAAAAATAATTTTATTAATATTATAAAAAGATTATTTTTTATAAATTATTAAATACTATCACATCTTATTTCTATTTTTTTTATTCTTATTATAATCATATTATTTAAAATTATTATTATTATTATTTCTTATTATTATTTCTTTTATATTTTATCTTCTCCTTCTTGCTTTTTTTCTGGTTATTCTTTTCTTAAAATTTTTAGTTCAATGTTTTATTTTTTTTAAAAATTTACAATTATTTTTTTTTTATCATGTTTAAAATTTTTTTTATTTTACTCCTTATATTATATCCAAACCTTAATTACAAATTACATGAAACTTTGAAATACTATTGAACAATTATTTAACAATAATTGATCTTCAAAAACTGTACAATAAACAAATTTAGTATGATATATTATTATAGTAAAATAGATAAGACAAGCATATAGCTGTTGCATGATTATATATTCAAATCTAGCTGATGGATGTATTAACTCTACTTGATGAGGTTTATGATAACAGCATTAGCCTGTAATAGTATAACCTAGTATTTTAGACTTTTAAACTATAAATATATCACTTTATTACAATAGTTTAAAATTAGAATTATAGAAATAATCATCAAATACTAAAGTTCTAAAACAATTTATATAAAATTCTAAAATATTATTGGACACTTGAGTATCTTAATGATCTCTAAAAAAGGTACAAAATTAAAATTTAGTAATGTTTCTGATATGAATTAATAGTGTAAGGTGTATTACCAGATAGTATAGATTGTATGTTCAAGACTGGCTAAGAGGAGCTCTCTGCTAAAATCCAAGTTCAGTAGGGCCTTTGGTTGAAATACTAGAAACAGAATTTTTTTATATATATTTTTCTTCTTTGAACAATTATACATATTTTTATTATATAATATTTTATTAATTAGACTTCGATACATTATTTTTACTATTAGTTTATTTTATATATATACTTATATTTTATTATCATAAAAACAAAAAAAAAATAATAATACAAAAAAAAAAAATAAAAAAATCAACATAATCTAAAATCCAAAACCTAATAATCTATCTCTACTATTATTATTTCCTTCTCTTCTTCTTTTTTCTGTCTTTAATCTTTACAAGTTCTCTTTATAATTTTCTAATCTTGCTCTTAATCTATTTTTTTCACTTAACAACCTTGTATACCATTGCTCTAACATTCACCTATTTGCATCCTTGTTACTACATTTTCTCTTAACTCCTCCAACTCCTCTTTAAACTCTGAATTCTTCTTCTTTTAAGGCCACCAACTGGAGTAAGCTATATAAATTTTATTAGCTTTATAACAAAAAAAATAATAATAAGAAGATTTTTGTTGAATTAAATATTTACTATCTAATTCCATTTTAGACCACCTCCAAGGCCCCATACAATGCATTGTTGCCATTGCATCTAGCTTGATGAACACTTCTTGAAAGACTATATCTTAGCATTTTATTATTATTATTATTAAAGTTGTTATTGTTGTTGTTGTTATTGTTAAAGAAATTTTTATAAATAGAAAAGATAAAAAGAACAAATATATAAATATTTTTTTTTTATAAACAATAATCAAATTTTCATTAACAAAGCAACAAAAATAGAAATCAATTAGAAGTTGATTTAACAAATCTGAAAATCAATTAGAAATAGATTAACAAATTTAAAATAACAATAATTTGTAAATTGTATAATTACAAATATAAACAATAAATAGATTAAAAAATTCATTAGAAGAAAACAATCACAATAGAGATAATGTGATTGCTAAATTTAAAAATAGATGAACCAATTAGAACAAAGTTGCTAATTTTAGATAAATTGGTAATTAAAGTTTAAAGACCTTACTTTTTAAGAAAAAAAAAACACAAAGAACAATACAGACAAAAATAGAACATGTAACAGTACAAATTTTGCTAAATATATATTTTTTTTAGAACAAAGAATTGTTTAATATTATTGTAAACAATTATAGTACTCAGATTTAATTAACAAAGTCTTAGCATATAACTACTATCTAGAAGCCTTATTAATAGAAAAACCAAATTATAACAAGTCTATTAATGCAAATCAAATTAAGGTTTAAACTAGAACTTATTAATTGTTTAAAGCAATAGGTTATAAACAAATTTATTAGGGATGAGGTTCCATAGCCTAGTGGTCTAGGCGCCCCTCCCTCCACAGACAAGGTCAATGGTTCAATCTCAGCTAGAGGCAACTCTGTAATCTATGATAGAGATGTTAATGGAGTAGCTTGCTTCAGAGCACTCCAGAGTAGAACCCAACCCAAGTTGGAGTAAATTTAAATTTTTATTTTTAAGTTTGGAGCAACCTGGAGCAACTCGGAGCAGCTATGGAGCAACTCAGAGCAAAATGCTGGAGTAAGTCTAATTTATTGGAATAGGTTAAGAATTAGATCAACCCAACTCAACCCAACCCAACCTATTAACAACCCTAATCTACGGAAGCATATGAATGTATGCGAAGCCCTGTAGCTAAGTCTATGTGATTAAAAGATCAGTGTATAAGGAAGTTCCCAGAAAAAAGATTCCTAATATGGAGAGTTGGCGCTCGATGTGAGAGAAGTGGTGAACATACCAGAAATGAAAAGAAGGCACACTAGTAGGTAATACAGTGAACATAAAAGGAAACTATGAAAAAGGAATAAACTTACTGAAATTCGAACACTTCTGGCACTAAACCGGTTCTAGTAGATATGGGATCTACTAAAATTGGATAAATCTAAAAGGTAATCTTGATATCATACTTAGTAAGTCTGTGTCAAGGGTAAATTTAAGAGACTATGGATACCTGGTAACATCCAATGAGGTGGTACATTGATATAAATAGTAATTAGATAGCCCTAACCTGGCATGTTCATGTGGTAATAGAAGTATTGCATATATGCAATAGGATTGAAATCAGAAAGTTTAAATAGGGGATTTACAGGCAGATCTCAGGTATGACAGCTAGTGGGTAACCCTTGGGTGGAACCCTTAATTAGATAATAACTAAAGTTATACGTGTGACTAGTTGTACTTTTCATTGATAGACTTTGTATATACTTGAATAATGATATATTATTCAATAAAGACAGATAGGCAAGATTGCCGCTTTAAAAAAAAAAAACAAAAAACAAATTTATTAAACAAAGAAATTAACTCTCAAACATATCAGTGATATGAATAAGGCCAAGTTTAACCAGTTAGTTAACTTTTGTGTATAGTACAAAAGTTGTAGAAATTTTGTAAAACAAAATTCTTAAGGAGAGAAAAATATTATAAAGTAGATTATTAGCATAGCATAGTATATTATATTATTAGTAGTTGTTATATATTCATTATTGTATTTTATATTATATTTATTATTAGTTATAATTATATTATAGTATATAGTAGTTAGATAATAGGATCTTAATTGACTGTTAGAAGTATGATACAGACATATGACATTGAGTAACATCTATAATGTCACTATTGTCTTACAAAGTCCAAGTACTTCTATACAAGTTTTATATATCTTAGTACAATTTATTGTGTCAAATAACACAATACAAGAATCTCAAGCATCTCTAATATAATCTTTAAGTGTTCTTGCACAATCTTAAGTATCTCTAACACAATTGCCAAGTGTTCTTGCACAATCCCAACTGTCCCTGCATAGACCCAAGTACCTTAACACATGCTCTAAGTGTTTCAAATACAAATAACAAATACATATGGGAGTGAGTCAATAGAAAAGAGACAAATCATTTTTAGTGAAATTTTTTTAATTTTTAAATTTAAATAACTCATTAACTATTTAATCAAATCTGCTAAAAAAATTTTTATTTTAATCTTAAAATTATATAAAATTAAAATAAGAAAAAATTTATCAAATTTAATAAAATAGTTGTTAAGATAGTTAAGCTTAAAGTCAAAAAAACTTTTACTTAGAAAAAATTTGTTTCTTTTTTATTAACTTATCTTTATATAAACATTGTTCCAACTATCTCTGTACAAACTCTATTTGTCTCTGCACAATCTCCACTACTCCAAGTACAGTATCAAAAGATGTCACTCAAACACCCACTACCTCTACTAGATAAAAAGATATATAAAGAGTATCTTTCCTGCCAATTCTAAGTTTCTATACTTCAACCCAGACATAATGATTTTTTTATTATAAAGTATGATATTTCTTTTCTAAAATAATTTTTACAGGCAAGATTGTCACCATGTATATTATTAATAAAAAGTTAATCTATATACTGTTATTATTTCAAACCATTTGCCTGCTGCTATGTAGTAAAGTGAACTATTACACCTCCATCCTTTATATATTTGCAATAGTCAATTACTATACTAGGTAACCTTGTTACTTGATTGTATTGTACCAAGAAGGCTACAACCCTGTAACAGTACTACTATAAAGACTAGATTTAGAAAACAGATACCAATATAGAAGAAATCAGGCAGGCAAGAATTCCAGATAAGAGGTACTACCAACTAGGCTACCAGAAGTCTCGAACTGGTAAAAAAGAACCTTGAGAGGCAGACTCTGAAGTATCAGAAACAGGTCATAGTCCTTTTGGGCTATTTGGATTAGAAGTCTGAGGTTGAAAACTGGACTATACTATAAGTATTAAAGATATGCTATAAAGTCAATGCTAGGGTCTAAATGAACTCTGCAAGAGTGAGCTATGTTAACAAGAGCCTAAATATGGATAGTTAGTTAGCAGAAGGGCCTCCTAGAGCCCTACAGTCAGGTGATATACTTTAAACTATGTAACAGCTTAATGAACATACAGACAAGAAGGTCAAAATTAGATTAAATAGCACTTCAGAATACAGAAACTTGTATACTATTTGTTAGTATAAGTATAAAGATCAGAGTATTTAAATAGGTAATCTTCTAGTAAATTGCAGGTATGGCAGCTAGTGTAAAACCTGCTATATGAGTAGACTACTTAAATAGACAACCAAAAGTTGTACATATAGCTAGTTGTAAACTCATCTTGTACAAGTTATATAACTATAATTAAAATACAATAAAGGCAATAACTGCTAATAATCACAGTCTTAATAAAAGCAAAAAAAAAGATTTAGACTATACTATAACAGGTAATACTAAAGAAGATGAAGATAAGAATAACACTTTGTACTTATAATAATATTAAGATTTAAAACATTTGCAAAAACAGTAATAATAAAGATTTTACTTAAAATAAGTGCTATTAGTATTTAAACTAAAAGTTAATAGTAGTAACAGAATCTTAACTTAAAATATATATTTACAACAGATTTTAAATTATTGTTAGAGATATGGTAACCTAGTGAAATAGTCAGGTTGTCAACCTTTCAAGTGGTAAGTTGGATGTTCAAATTCTATTAATGACAAAAAATTTGAATAATCACCTATATAATATTTATATTATAATAATTGTTACTAATGATTAGATTAAAATATCTGTAATAGCAGTTATATTAGCATAACTGGCAAGTCATAAAACATCTGTATAAGTATGACATTGTACAGAAAAATGCAAACTGACAATTGGGTAATGCAAATACTAGATAAGTTCTTGTAATCATGTAAATCTGTTAAAATTAGATAACAAGAAGTTTATTTAGAAAGACTTAAGTAGAAAGATAGTCAGATCTTTGATAGCCCTGCTATAAAGACTAGTTTTATAAAATAAATACCAAGGTTATGATACCCAAATAGGCAAGAACCTTTAGATTGAAAGTCTCAGAAGTACTACCAATCAGGCTATCAGAATAAATTAGAAAAAAAAGATATTAAGCCAACCTAATATACCAATAAGCTAATTGTAGTTCTATATAGACTATTTGAATTAGAAGTCTAATGAAAAGGCAAAGGTATACTAAAATATTTCAGATATGCTATAAAGTATATGCTAGAATCTGTGTGAACTTTACAAGCATATAGCAGTTTAATGGTTAAGCCATGACTGCAAATATTAGTTCTGCTATAGCAATACTGAGTTAACTGTAAAAATAGGTACAGAAGACTTCAGAAAATTTACCTTAAGAATAAAATAGTTTTAAGATTAAAATGATGATCTGGGTATCTGAATATAATTTAGTAATATTAACATAGATTGCAAGTTTAAAGAGTTTAAAGTAGAACACCTAAGCAGAAGTATTAGATATAGCAATTAGTGAGAACTTTTGGACAGACTTCTTAAATAAGTAATATAAAAAAGTTACACATATAGCTAATTGTATACTCTTCTATAGTGATTTATAAAATTATATTATTAAAAAAGTTGTTAATAAAATTAAAAGACCAAAGAAGTTATCTTAATACCAAAAAAAAAAAAAATTTATTGTTAAAATATTTTAAAGAAATAAATAATAGATAAATCAAAAATAAAAGATTATAAAAATCATTAATCTAAAATTATAAATTTAAGAATTATTACAAACAACATAATAAAAGATATGAAAAACTAATATTAGCTAAAAATAGTAAAATCAGGATAGATTTAAATTAATGCAAATAGTAAGATCTAAATTTTTTTATTAAGCAAATCACTTTAATGACAATATATTATAAATATTAAAAAATTCTAACTGCAAATATTGGCCTTAGATATAGTATACTATTAAAAATAGTTGCAAAAGGTTGACAATCTGCATTGTGTTTAAAAAAAAAAAACTCTTTCCTATATATTACAAAAAAAAAATAATAAATAAAAAACTAGATAAGATAAAAACTAATATTAATACTAAATAATTATAAAAAAGCCTTAAACAAATATATATTTGTATATAACAAAAAGACAAATTGAAATAGTACAAGTTAAATAATACAAAATAAAAAAGAAAAAGGCAGCAAATCAAAACAGCAGGATAAAGAAAAGCTTTTCCAACTTACAAAAAAAAGTTTCTTTGCATAACCTTCTTAAAAAAGTCCTAATAAATACAATTATGTATAACATAACAGCAGTTAGAAAAACTATAGCAAAAACATAAACAACTTAGCTTCCTACTAGCAACAATAAAAGAAGACATACTGTGACTCTTACCACTTTTGTTGGCACAAAAAGTGGGCAACTCAGCTCATTTCTGAAGAATTTTAAAATGACATTATTGATTATACAAAAAGTCACAACAATAAACTTAGTCAACAAAAGCAGCAAAATGCAGATTAGCACAGATGATAGCAATATAACAAATACTATAAATAGCAGTGTACTAGTCAACAACAGCTCAGATATCTCAGAGCCACAATATCTTAGTTTAGACAAAACTGATATTCTGAATATGCAGATAGATGAAACTAATATAGATAAGAAAGACACAAACACAGAAAAAATGCAATAGAACAACTAATTGCATGCAACTATCTTTAGCAATAATTTGAATAAACATAAACATAAACTTATATATAGTTAGGCTACTAGCAAAAATATTACAAGACAAAGCAATAATGAGGATACAGAAATGCAATAGATTAACACAATACAAGATAAATTAGTAAGTAAAATTACTGAATCTTTCAACATAGAAATCTGAAATTACAACAAAATACTTGAGCTATTACAAACAAAAGAAAAAATAAAAGAATTTATTAAATACAAATTAATATATAAACTAACAAACCTTTATATACCCAATGCAATTAATACAAAATTCAAATACCTGAATACAGCATTCTTTATTATATTTACTAGAAACAAAGCAATATAACCAACCCATTAAGAAGACTAAAAGCATTACTCAAATATGCTATAAAAAAATACAAACTAATTAATAATGTCACAATTACTAATATACAAACATGAAAGACCATTAAAACCAAGCTAAGACAAAAGATTATTATTGACTATATTACAAACTGCAACTTTAATACAATGTTAGAAAACACAATTACCAAAATAATAAAATATGTAAAAGGATTTATAAGAAGTAAACCAGTATTTGATCTACAAATTATAAAGAAGATCATATAAACAGTACTAAATAACACTTAAACAATACTGCCAAACTATCCAGATAAAATACCAGAAGAAATACAACAACTTCTCCTATATAAATTGCCAATTACACATAGATATGAAACTAAATCAATAGTAATTGTCTTATATAAAATATATAAATTCGATACTCTACTAAAAGACTAGTTTGAAATGAAGGAACCTTCTTCAGATGACCCCAAAAATCTAGATCTTGCTATTAGAAACTTATTTCTAATTACAAACAGAAAGAAATTTTAAAACCTTGAAGAATACAAACAAAAGCTATTGAAATTCTATGATTTTAATAGAATTTTAGAGGCATATTTTAAATTATCTAATCTGAAACTAAGCCTACCTACAACATACCATGAACTAAACAGAAAAATCTGATATTTCTTTTCTTTTAATCCTTAAGATTTATTAATGACAATAGAAAAAATAGTCAAAATGCTTAGAGAACACTATATCTTCAAAGTCATACCAAATGACTATATTAAATATAAACCAAAATTACCTACTGTTAACCTGTAGTTTTTCCTTTAATCACAGTGATATCAGAAGCTGCTTAACTATAGTATGATGACTATAACTTGACAGGTTCTATATAAAAGTCTACACAAGACTTAACAAAATACTAAGTGATTTGGGATTTTAAGGCAGAGGCAACAATAAATAGTATATGA
>CAJVQA010012064.1:0-10330 GCA_910591915.1 Cetraspora pellucida
GGTTTTAGCCATAGCATTTATATAGAAAATTACTTTTTGTACATAGCAGCTCCACATAGCTACTAATTTTTAAACTATCAATAAAGATACAAGCAAGGCCTCACCTTAATACCAAAAAAAAAAAAAAAACTAAGCTATCTCATATATTATCTATAGCTGAATTATTTTATATTATAGCTAACATTCAAGTTAATTTCTCAAAATTCATTTTGGTTACTAATAACCTTCTATCTTACTATACTTTTATTTTTTACAATAACTACCTACTTTCACTTTATTTTTTTAAACAATCCTTTAATTTTTAGATTGCTGATTTACTTTAAATAACAGAAAATCTAAATAAACTAAACTAATTATCTTTATATTCTTCTAACTTATTCAAATTGCAAAAACAAAGCATATAACTGATTCACATGTCTGCTATATTATTAATACAATTATTATTCCTACTATCAAATATTACTTATGCAACATTGTTATTAACCAACCTATTTGCAACAAATTTTTATTCAACACATTGGCTTTATTAAGCTCAAAGCTAAACTTTGCTATACAATACCATTCAGTACTCTATTATATTTTCAAATCTATAACATTAACTATATCTAAAATATGAAACTACAACACCATATTTTCGACCTTCTTAACAATTCTGACCTACTAGGCACATCTATTTATATACAAATTCAATAACTCTAAAACAATCTTTGGTCTTCTACTAATATCTTTCTTTATCTTAAACTAATCATTGATGAACTCAATCACTTAACCATAAAGTTTAAAATAATACAACTTATTAAACACATAGGCTAGACTTTTTTAACTAGCCCAATCTATGACATTCTATACACTCTTAATAATAGAACTATCTATTTTAAATCTCTTCTTTTTCTTATTTAAAATATTCTATTTTCAAAAAATAACTCAAATATTATAAACTTCTTTTTCTAAAGCAACTTACTATTTATAACAATTCATGTCTACTACATTGGCAAAACATTTTATTCAGATTTAACAAAATTCCAAAAGGTGTTATATCACAATGGTTTACTACTTTTGAGGACATTATTACAAGTTATTCTTACCAATACACTCTATATGATTATTACAACTTACCTTCTGTAAACTACTTCTGTTACTCTACTGACTACTTTATTTCAAATACTAAACCTTGACTACTCACTGTTTTTAATAACTAAATAATTATTGGCAAGACCAAAAAACATAATACACCTACTGGTCTTACTCTGATTAACTACTAATACTGCTTATTCTAGTCTCAGTTCTCTAATATTTATCCTACTCCTCTCTTTACTACTATATTATATACTAAATGTGACTTTAATTCAAGTGCAATTGCTAACAAATATACTATTTTTATTTTTACTAACTTGGCTACTAAGCTACTTTGCTATATTAATTCTGACAAAACTCTCAACCTTCATGCAAACTTTCTTGATATTGTATACTCTGTTGCCCTTTGACATATTTTATATATTTTACCTTCTCTTTCACTTACAATTAATTAACAACAACTACCTTCTATTTTTGAAATATGGCAACTTTTTAATAACTTTCAGTTTATTACTAATTCTAATTACAATCTAACTACTATTTCATTTTATACTAATAGTTCTGTTATTGAGCTTGGTATCTCTCAATACTCTATGGCATAGGTCAGATTCAAGTTGATAATTCTGCAACTATTCACTCATTTTAGGCATAATTAAGCTCTGCCATACTTTTTTAAAGCTGAAATTTTTACTATTCTCTCAATAATTATAACTGCTTCTATAAACTGTTCTGTTTATATCTTTATTGACTCACAATTTGTTATTACTAGATACTACAATATTAGCTTATCAGCATTCAAATTTCTTATACTCATATCTTATACTTCTATATTTGACAAATTCTTATTAAATTTATTAACTTATACAATATTTAGCTCACTTTTTATAAAGTTACTGCATATCCAGATGACTTATTTAACAACCTTGCTAACCAATTTGCTTGTAATCACCAAATATTACCTTATTTAATATTCTTAACTAATAATCCTTATAACCTCAACTGTACTTCTTTTATTGATAAATTTTTTATTAAAATTTTTATCTGACACTTTATTCAAAGCTATATGCCGAGCTCACATTATAACACTTTGGATATCTTAACATTATTTTCAACAATGATTTACTATTGCATTTGACATTAACTGAGATACTACATGGCATTATATTGACAACAATTAAAAAATTTATAATTTTGCTCACAGCTTTTATTCATCTATTATAAAAACTTTTCAAGTTAAAATTCTTATAAATAAACTTTCTATTTCTTATACTTTTCATAAATATAATTCTTCACTTTATTTTTTCTGTCATCAATGCAACTATATCAGCTCTTCACTTCATTAGGCTATATGTCTATCAATCCAAACAATTTACTACTTAATCTCTAATTCTTTTAATAGTATTTTAAATACAAATACTTTGATATGCCTGCCAATCATATTTTTGATTTATATACTAAAATTCTCACACTTAACAGTTTCAAACTGCACAACTCTTTATATATACCTTCACTTATTTCTAATCTATCTGATTTAGTTCCTATTGATCTTATTTTTACTATTTACAATGCTTTTATTTTTTATTATACTGCTACTATTCTTTCTATCAAACTTCTTCTTTATTTAAACCAATAAATATACAAACAATTATAAATTTTATACTATATTTTATATTCTGTATAGTCTCAAATTATACTTTCTACTAACTTAACTCATAGTCACTCTTCTAGTTTATTTTTACCTTCTATTTTAATACTACAAATTATTACTAAAATTGATTTTTGAATTATCTAATAGATTAATTATTATACTTACCTCTCTTATATTATTACTTAAACCCAAATCTAGATAAGCCTTGGTCACTCTTGTAAGTCTAAATTATAGATTATATGTCTGAGTCTTTATTCTTTATATGTAATTTAAAAGCAAGCCTTTCTTTATAAAAACTTCAATTAAATTTTAATAAAGTTAAAGGTATAACCTTACTGTTAATATTTAAAAAAATAATAATAATAGAAAACTTTCTTTATAAATTATTTTTATACAAAAATAATTAAAAATCTGTTAGTACTAAACTTATTAATATTTGGTTTTAATAATTAGCTTTATAACCTATTCTATAGTTCTAATAAAAGTTGTAGAACTTATTTTTATGATCATAACAAGGTCTAAACAAATCTAATAAACCTAATATTAATAGAAATACCTTGAAAAACAACTTTAATTCTTTTGTAAACTTCTTAAAAAATTCTTTTTTCTTTATTTCAAGTTTTTTTTCTCTTATATAATTTTTTTGTAATATTAAACATTACTACAATCATTTTCATAATAAACCAATTAATATTACTTAAAATAGTATACAATTTTTTATTAATTCATTTTTTTTTACTAAATTGATTTTGTACACTATTACAAAACTTCTTTAGGATGTGTAACTAAACTGTTACACTAAGCCACATTTGCTACATCAGCCACACCTTGTACTACATAGGTTATACAAGCTATTATTAAGGTTATACAAGACATAGCAGTTACAGTAGCTGCAGTATTACATCATAACCCTGTCAAGCCAACTCTTGCTTTTATATAATTTATATATTAAAAACTTTAATAATAAATAATAAAAAAAATTATTAAATAATTTTAACTATGGTTCTTAAGTATACATATAGTATTTTTTTTCTTTATCAAACAAGATGCCTACTTTGATTACTCAAGAGCCAGATTATTTTGATTTTGACTATTTTAATAACAAATACAGTGCCTATTATAGTATAATAATTCAAGAAGTACAACTATACAACTTAAAATAATACCATTTATATTTAAAACATCTGAATACAATATTTTTAAATCTCTCTATTATTTCAAAACTCCTACTCAACCTACTATTTCTGCTATTAGTATTAAAAAATTTTATATCTTTTTATTTTTAGTAATCTTAACATTCTATCTAGTTAAGCAATCTTTTTTCTTTTTTCTCAAAAATTTATATATATGAAGATAAATATTATATCTAAACAAATCAAACAACTCAAAAAAATTATTTTCTAATTATCAATTACAAAAACAACTACTGTTTCTCTATTATTATTTCTTTTGAATTATTCTTTAATTCGACAAGAAACTTTTATCTAATTTGATACAAATTTTTCAAATTTAAACTCATTTTCATCATATACATATTTGTATTATTTGGTAAAATAAAAACATCATATATGTCTTTTTAAAAAATAGTACATATTTATTTCTTGATAAATTATTTTTATTATTAAAGGATTCCAACACATTTCAAATATATTTACAAACTTAAACTCAAACTTATTATTTAAACCAAAACACTTACTTCTATGCAACTTTAAACTGATCTATAATCATACTTATTACAATATCCAAAAAAAAGAATTTTAATTTTAAAAAATTTTTAGGATTACTAAAATAAACATAACAAAAACAATATAAATAATAAAATCTATATAATAAACAACCTATTAACAAGAATCTTCTTATTCCTAAACTTATATCTCTTACTTCAACTACAGATAAAATAATTAATAATAAATAATAATAACAATATGAAAAATCAAATAAACAATCTTATAGTCAAACAGCAAGATCTAAACTCAACTTATTATTTAACTGTCTAGCAAATTTTTTAGTTATCAATAAAATGCAAAATTATTCAAAATTAAAAACAGAAATATCATGTCAACTTTTTAATTTTTTTAAAGAATATTTATATAATATTTATTCTGACAAAGTTTTTAAAAAAGCTACAAAAACTAAATACTGTATGTACTCAAACCTAGTTTCTATTTGTTAATTAGACAAATAGCTAATACTAAACTAAAATTTCTTATTGATCTAATTTAAAAACATAATTCTAAAACAAATAAAGCTGCAATAATCCTTTTTAATATTTTAGAAGAAATTTTTAAAAAACTTATTTATATGTTTACAACAGTCTTCTTTACTAAACTTAGTTATCCTAAAATATTTGCTTCTTCTTCTACAATTCTACAATTAAAACTGAAATTAATTACAATTTTGTCTTAATCTTGTTCATTTACATCTACATCTTTCTAATAATTACCAAGTAATCAACTATATAAAATTTGTTGAAGATATTAAACTTAGACCTAAAAGGTTTAAGATAACATCTGAAATTACAAACTTTGATAAAAAAAAACAATATCTTTTTATCAAAATAAATAACTAATTCAACATCAAACTGAATCTTAATCTTCTAAAATCTTTTTTTCTTAACAAATATAATATACTATTACTCAAAAACTTACTTAGTCATTTTAATGAATGGTTTGAGAAAACTTTTTCACTATATAGCCAATAATTTTCTAATACTATTAACAAAACTAAAGTATCTAATTATCTTAAATATAAATTTAAACAAACATTTTATCTTATACTTGAAAACCTTCTGTTAACTAATATTGAATTTATAAGCTTAACCAACTTTCAAGAACAATATCATAAAACTTTCTGACATGCCAATTATCATGTACTCACCTGTATAGATTCTAAATATCTCTATTTTGAACCAACTAATACAAAAGAAAAAACAAAGAAAGATGATACTAATTCAAATACAACCTTTATACTACAACCTATATACAACTTATCTACACTTATTAAAGATATATTTGAAACATTTTACAAAACCTATTCAAAAAAAGATAGTGAAATATAGAATAAACCTTTTTTTAATACCTCTATATTTTATTTTAAAGACCAACATGAAGCTATATTTACAAAACCAATCTCTACTTTAAACTTGATAAACTAGCAACAAAAGCAGAAGAGTATACTTATTTCTCTAATGTTGTTAAAACCAATCCAAAATGATAAGGCTTCTATTTTTATTAATATCTATCTATATACCACAATACTGCTACTCAAAACCATAATATCAACAAAATAGATAAATAACAAGCTATAGTGTTTCTTATAAAAAAACTTATTGATACTGATTTTCTAGTTTGAGTCATTATATACTTTAATTGCACATGAGACAATTTCTAAAATTACTTTGAAATAACTAAATTCTATAAAAAAAAAAGCCTTATCAGAGGCAAAAACAATCTTATATAACAAATTCAATATTAAATTTAAAATACTTATTTCAATTAAGAAGTCACTTTTTTAAAAAAATAAAGAAGAGACTTTTTTTCAATAAAATCTTTTGTAATATTTATAAAAGCAGCTATTACTTCTGAAATTATGAAGTCCTTTATTAAATATAGACTATTTTCATAAGAGAATAATATAAATAGATAGGTAATTAAGTCTATTTATATAAAAAAACTAAGTAAATAATGACTAGATTCAATGTACAAAGCAGACTATGATACTCTTTGCAACTATAAGAGCTGAGCATATGATAAGTGAAATTGTAGAAGAATTTTCTATTTTCTTAAACTATATTTCATTATTTTATATTAAGGAAGCATTACAAGACTTAACATACAATGCACTATATAATTCATATTTATGTTATAATTAATGGCTGGCATGCTTTAATTTATTTTACTTCTACACTCACAAACACTTAACTCTTTTTTAAAACATATTCATCATTACAACTTTTCTCTATTTAATAATTTTAACTAAGCACTTATTATATAAATAAAACTTGATTACAGTAAATGCTATATATACCTTCTATATACATTTCAACCCTTATCTAATTACTTCTTTTTACAACTATTATGCTACATCTATTATCTATCTATACTCATTCCTTTTAAATTTTCTTTAATAAACAATAATATATTAAATACTAATCTAATCATTAAGGATAACAAACTTAGTTATACTTATTTCTAACTAGTAGATAATATTATAGAAGACAGTAATGATACTATTATAACTGAACAATACTATAACAATATTTAACTTAATATCTGTTATAACAAATTTTTATTATATAATTACCTTCTATTGCTTTCTTATCTACAAACTATTATTTTTTACTTACAATTTATTTACAGCTTTGACTACTTATCTGATAACTCTTACACCTATACATTAATTATTTTTATTAAAAATAACACAATAAAGCTCATGTTACCTTCAATCTGAATCTAAATCTTTATCTAATCACTTTATTTTGCCAGTTTAAACCATTTGGCATTATTCAAAAATTTAACTAAAATCAAACATATTAACATTAGTCTTTACTATACCAGCATCTTTAGATAACTTATCACTCTTTCCTTTACTCTACATATTTGATTTTAATAATAAATCTAATTCTAATTTCTTTTCTAATAATAATCTACTTTAACTTAATATTACAACATATAATGTACAAGAATATAATATACAAAAAAATAGACTATTATAAGAAAATTATTGTTTAAGTTATAATTTATATATAATTAGTTTTACTAAAACAAAAATTACTAAAAATATAAAAACTAAATTCTGAAACATATTTTAATACTTATATTTCTGGTTCAACTTTATAAAATCTAAAGAAGAAACATATATAATAATTAAAAATAATATCAAACTTTATATATATAACATATTTATACAACCTAGTAATGCTATTGTTATAGATCTATTCTTTAAACATAACTACAAATTTAAATTATTTTAGATATCTCTTATCAACCAATACTACTAAGCACAGAATTATACAAATACAGTTACTATATAAATACAACAAGCAATATTTTCAAATTTATATTCTACTATACTCAGAGACTTTAATGCAAACCACAATACTACTACATTATCAATAACTAAATTTCATTACTTAATTTTCTATATAGTACCAACATGCTTGACTTAGCAGATTATGCTAACAAACTACAGAATACATAGCATAGCTTATAATATTAGACTATAATAGACTATATATGGCCTTTGACTTTCTTATATCTTACTTACAAGAATTTGAACTTAATAATTCATTATCTTCTATTAACAATAACTATCAAATCTTAATATTAATATGAACATTCCTATTTGCTATAATCAAGGTTAGACATAAAATCAAAAACAAATAATAAATATTTAATTAAAAAGTTATGTTCAAAGAAGATTAAAATAATTTTACAGACCAAGTAAATTTTAATATAATACAACACCAGATTCCAATCCTAGTAAATACAGCAAAAAGCTTAGAAAAAACATAATACAAGATATATATCAGTATTATTAATGCTGCATTTTAACATATTTCTAACAAAAAATATATCATTAGAAATTTTTGTCATACATTTATACCAAAAGCAACCTAATTACATCATAATTTTAAAACTATTAGTTATATAATATATTGCACCAAAAAATATATTTTTCACCAAATGCCATTATTTACCAATATTCAAAACTTAATTAATTACATTAACAACACTTATAACTTTACTATTGTATTACTTTTTAGCCACCAATCCAACCTAACTACATGGATACAATATACAAAAACTTTCTAAAAAACACTTTACAATATCAAAAACTTAGAGAATGCCAAGCATCTTATAAATTATATTGACCTAGCTACTAATAAATGATGTGAACATTTAACTATTCAACTAACCAAATTAATTAATAGTATACTAAATTGACATACTAACACAGTATATTTTCAAAATATTAAAGCTAATAATAGTATAATTACTGACTTTACAGAGATTAAACAATATGTTAGCAATTACTATAATAAATGAACAGCCCACCATCTACTTGATAAAGATATTTTTAATTACAATTAGAAAGCTATTTACCAATCCAATCATAGTATTAATATGAAATAGTATACTTCTATACTTTAAGAAATTACTATTGAAGAAATCATAAGTATTATACAACAACTACCCAATAACAAGACTTATAGCCTAACAGAATTAGTTATAAGATAACTAAACATCTTAGTTTTAATATGCTGTCTGTATTCACAACATTTTTTAACAGATATTTAATTATACAAAATATTTCAAACCAATGAAAATATAGCAGAATATACTTTATTTTAAAAAAATCAGAGTTTGAAAAAAAATTTAACAATATATAACCTATTAGTTTAATTGGATATACAAAAAACTATATATAAAATTTTTACTAACAAACTATTACATATTCTAACAAAACATCAAATTCTCAATCTACATAACTATGTCATACTTCTTAACACTCAATCAACAAATCAATTCATATACTTAATAATTTTCTTAAAAATGCCAAATGTACTAAAAAACATATCTGGATTCTATCTCAAAATATAAGGAAAGCTTACTATTCTATTAATATACACTTGTTAACCAAAGCTCTGAAGTAACTTAATATGCCTTACCAATTAGTTAACATATTTACTAATCTTTTATGCAACTGATTTAACCAAATTATTACTAATCCTGGACTTACATTCTCATATAAGGTACAAGATAGTATAGACCAAAAAGAAACTATAACTCCTATTTTTTGGTGAATCTACTATGATTTCTTAATAAGTTATATACACAAAATATATATTAGCTATACTACTACAACCAAATGGCTTACTCAAATCAGTCACAGTAGATATTAATCTGTTATTGCCTTTATATCTATACTGGCATATATATATAATACATTGTGGCTTGCAAACTTAATAAAGCAACTTCAAAAAATGATCTAAACAGCTGCATTTTTTTATATAATGACTTATATAAAAGTTAATTCACATAAATCTTTTTTGATCTCAAATACCAAATCTATTATATATATCAATTTTATAAACTAATCAATTCAAGCACAACCAAACAACACTTTTTTTTAAATTCTTAGATTGCTAGTTTAAAACTGCTCTATAATATGCAACTCAAACAAAATTAATATAACAAGAAATACTTGGACTTAATAATATACTTAAAAGGGTGTGACAACTTAGTGAAGTAGATAAGTTGTCATACCCCCAAGTGGTAGGTTGTAAGTTCAAAACCCACTAACAGTGAAATTTAGATAATCACCTATGTAATATATGGACAGTATTACAGCGATGGCATTCTGTCAATCAGTTGGGATAGGATATCTGTAACTATGGTTGCACCAGCATGACTGGCAGGTCTGGAGCATCTGTGTAATCTGTTATACAGAGGAATGCAAACCAGTACTGGGCAGTGCAAACCTAAAATAAGTCCTCAGGCTGTGTAAATCTGTAGAACTGGGAAGCTGGAGCCTATTGGAAATTCCGAGCAGAAAGGTAACACAGATCTTCAACAGTACTACTATAAAGGCTAGACCTAGGAAATA
>CAJVQA010012065.1:0-10330 GCA_910591915.1 Cetraspora pellucida
CTTTATGTAAAAATCTCAGTTAAATATTCAATAAAGATAGAGGCATGGCCTCACCATTAATATTAAAAAAAAAAAAACAAAAATAATTTTATAAACTTATACAGAAGTTTGCATTTAACAAAAAAAGCATATACATAATCAAGTCAAAAAGTTGTAATAAAAATAGACTATATTTAATTATTAGAAACATTGATATTAGGTCTACAAAAAGCTAATATAAAAAAAGTAACAGATTTAATAAATAGTAACTATAAGATAATAACAACAGAAGTATGAATAGAACATATAATTGCAAACTGCAATAGGGCAAAAATTATATATAAAAACCAAATAAGAACAATATATTTATATGAAAAAGCAAAACAAAAAGAAGAATATGCAAACAAGTTATAAAATTAGCTATAGTAGAAAAGAGTAATAAAACAACTAAAATATGATAAAGTAAGAATAGAATATAATACAAATATGCTAAACCAAATATGAGATGCAATAGAAAAAGCCATAATGAAGCAGAAATAAACAATTTTCAAAAAAGAAAATATTTAACACAAATGCAACCTAAAAACAAAATTAAAAAAAAATAAAGCAATATAAACATATTATTAAACTTTAACATATTATTGAACTTTAACAAATATTAAGAGAGCAAAAATTAAAAAGAATCAAAAAGTAAAAAAGAAAAAAAATTAAAATAATCAACAAGATTAGAGTTATAGAGAAAGAAATAAAAGCAATATTATCAAACCTACACAAATAGTAGTTAAAAGCCTAGATAAATAATATTAAAGTTTTACAAAAGCTAATTAAAGAGAAAAGAAAAGAGAAATAGGAATATATACAAAAAAAATAAATAGAAAAAAATATAAACAGAAGATATAAAATAATTAAAGCAAATTAAAAATGAATAATTGCAAGCTTGCTAAATAGACTATATAAGAAGATTGTTTTAGATAGATTTATAATACATGACAAAGAAAAAGTTAACTTAATATCAGAGCCAAATACATTTTAAATGGTTTGACAGAACATTTTAGAAACCAATTTAAAAAAAGAAAAACTAAACTAGAAGAAATAATAAAAGAATAAAAAAAATTATATAATTCTAAAAAGTAGATTAACAAGCCCTAATATAAGAAATTAGAAGAAAAAATAGAAGAAAAAGAATATGAAAACATATTTAAAGAGCTTAAAACTTATACAGGTTCAAAAATATCAGGCATAAACTATATATTAATAAAATATACAGAGAAGAAATCACAAAAAATCTTTAGAGTCTTTGCAAATTTAATTTTAGAAAAAAAAAATATCAAAAAAATGAAAAATAATATAAATATATCTAATTTTAAAAGATATAAACTAAGAATATTGTCTAAATAATATTAGACCAATAGTATTGATTAAGACTTTCAAAAAAGTTGTCACAAAAGTAATAATAAAAAGTTAGTCAGAATGTTTACAGAAAGAGATATATTTAAAAATCAAACTATGCAGATTTGCTAAACAACTTAACAGTGCAACCTTTACATATATTGAATATAATAATAAAGAAGGCACAAGAGAAAAACAAAGAAGTACAGATACTTTTACAAGATATAAAGAAGATATTTGACTCAGTTTCACTTAAAAGTTTAGAATAGACTTTAAAAAAGTCAAAATAATATAAAAAATAAAAAAATACATAAGCAATCTCTTCTGTAAGTAGCAATTTAAAGTTATTATAACTTATAGTTTAACAGAAAAAATAGTAGCAAAAGATAGAATAGACCAAGAAGAGGTAATCTTATTTCTAATTTAGCATCTTTTTTATAACCTATTACTAAAAAGAATACAAGAGAATAAAGATTAAAGCTATATAATACAACAGGAAATAACAGAAAAAGTATAAATTAATAATATTACAAGATACAGCCAAATAGCAATTGCATATACAGATAACATATCATAAATTGCAAGCAGCAAAGAACAGTTGTTAAAAATTCTAAATATTACAGAAAAGTTTTTTAAAATAAATAATAGTAAAATAAATAGATTCAAAGAAAGCTCATAGTAATAAATAAAAGAACTAAAGAAAAAGAAAATAAAATTACTTTTGGCTATAGAAGAATCTAAAAACAAGATTGTAAAATTATTAGAAATCTGCTAAATAACAGAATAAAAGAAGCATTAGTTTATAAGAAAGCAAAAAAATAGGTAGTTAAATAGTTAAAGATCTAAGATATCAAAAAATAACAATGAGCCAAATTGCATATATAAATAACACAATCATAATCTCAAGCTAGGATATCTCTTAAAGTTAACAAAAATATCAGAAAGAATAATTAATAAAATACATCAATTGTTAATATATTTGACTAAACATAAATGCAATATAACAAAAATATCAAACAATTGTATAATTGATTATAAAGACTTAAAAAATTGTAAACTACTAAGTCAAAAAATAATAACAAAATAAATAAGTAGTCTTTTTTAAAACTTAATAAACAAGACAGTCTAAAACAAAAAAAAATAAAAATAAGCATTAGAGTAAAAAATATTTATATTAAAATTTATAATTATAGTAAAAAAATAAAAAATATCTTAAAAATAAAAATATGGTTAACAAGCAGTAGTACAATAAATAAATAGAAGTTATTATAACTAAACTAGCTTGTAAATATGAAAGATAACAACCTAATTATATAAAGACAGTTTAAAAGTTTTTAAGGACTGTTATGCAAAAAAAAAAGCCAAATAATTTAGCAAAATAGAAAAAAAAATGATAATAATACAAACAAGTAGAAAAATACAGAACTATTACAAAATAAATAGCTACAATATATAGACATTAAAGATCAAATAAACAAAAATATTAGAAGACTGAAAAAAAAGAATGAATTATATATGAACCAAAACACAACTAACAATTTAGCAAAATAATCAAGAAAAAGAAAAAAAAGTACTAGCAGAACATTGGCTAATGTATAAAGAAAAAGAAAAAATATCTACAAAAATAAGTATATATAAAAGTTGTAAAAGTAGATCAGATCAGACAATAAACAAGTGTGAGAAATAAATAAGACTGTAGTATAAAAGTAATATCAAATTTACTAGTAGAAAAGAACAACAATAAGATAAATGCAATATTAGAACAAATATTAGAAAATAAAATATAAAAAATAAAAAAAAATAAAATGAAATTATTAAGATTAAGACAAATAAAAGAACTAAAGATAAAGCTAATTAGAAAACAAAGATTAAATAGTGCAATTACAAATTATTTAATAGAGATTCTAACAAAAAACAAAAAAGAAACAAAGAAAAATATATCTTCTATACAAATGAAGCATTATACAAAAAAAAAAAAACAGTACAGAAAGGATAGATATTAATTGAGTACAAATAAAAGATAAAGGAGACTGAACAGAGAAAAAAACTGCATTAAGACTAAAGGAATGCCTCTTAGCAATAATAACAAAATTAGTAGCAATATAGACAATAATCCTAATAGTATCAAAAGAGAAAAACATAGAAGTATATACAGACAGTATTATAATAATAAGAAATATTAATAGAGCAATTCAAAATATAGAAAATATAAGGATTCTAAAGAAGTAAAAAATATAATATGAATAATAAACATTGTAGATCTTATCAAGAGCAAAAATACTAAAATAAATAATTAAAGTTAAAGGTTATAGTAATAATAAGCAGACTAACAAAACAGACTTTCTTGCAAAAAAAAAGCAACTTGTAAAAATATAATATATGCAGAAAAGGTTAAGTGTAATGAGATAAAATACTATTTAAAATAAAAAAACAAAAAAAATAACATATTAACAAGACTTCTGTATAAAATAATATCAAATGCCAGAATTGGTACTGTTGAAAAAAAACAAATTTAATAAGAATACTAGAACCAAAAACAGAAAATATATTATATAATTGGTCAAGTTTTTGGAAAGAAATAAATAGAACAAGAAGAGTTTATTATATATTAAGAAAACTTAGTACAAAAAGAGCTATAGTAATTAAGTATATAATAGATAGCTTATGATACTTAAAGAATTAAACAAAAGAAGTTTAAAAGTTTACACAACTGCAGAGTGTTAGATATATCAAAACAGAAAGAATGAAACTTAAGCATACTTAGCAAGTTATAATAGATCAAAAAATTTGAGAAAGTAGATTTAAAAAGTTGCAACAATAACAGTATAGAATTGTTCAAAGAGAAAGAAAAAAATAAAATTCTACTACAAGTATTATATAAGACATTATTTAAAGAAACAAAAGTAAAAAAAATCATAATCAAAAAAGTGCTAATAAAGAAACTTATAATGCTAAAAGTAAAAAAAAAGACTTATACAACTTTTAAACAAACAGACAATACAGAAGTATATAAATATAGTAATAAGAACAGTATAGAGTACTTTCTATACCTAAGTATGAAGAGTTTAATATAAAAAGATACAAGACTATAAAAAGAATACCAATATGACAAACAAAATAAAGAAAGGTGTTTGTGCAAGAGAAAAGTTAGAAAAAAGAAAAAAAAGATAAACAAGCAAAAGAAAAAGAAAAAAAAGTAAAATATAAAGAATAAATTAAATAAAGAAAGAAGTTTAAAAAACAATTAATATGCTTGTTAAAAAGAATAAAACCTTTTAGTTTGACTTTAAGTAATTATATAAGCAATCTATTTCTAACTAAGATAATGTGATAGGTTGCACTAAATACTATTAGAATAGTTAAGTAACTGTATAATGTTAGTAAGTAATGTAGAGTTAAGCATATTTGCCAGTATATTGGAATGTTAGATAGGCTGCAGTAGAAGCAGTTTGGTTGTAAAATGTGTATAGGTATGTTTTATGACAAAAAAGTATATGTGTAGTTCATTTAATAAAATTTTGATTTTAAAAAATTTGAAATAGTTGAGTTTGAAGTTGGTTATATGATATGTAAATTTTTAGTTATAGTTAACATATAGTCAAGTGGACTTCTAATCTATTTTTAAAATAAATTAGTTTCATTCTTGGTTGCATTTTTGAGATAACCACATTGCTATAATGTAGGCTTTGCAAATATTTTTAATAAAACTTCTAAAAGGATATTCTATAAAATATTGGTCCTAAAACAGCATATAGTATGAATTATAAATATTGGCATAGTTGAAGTATAGGTCAGAAAAAAGATTGTAATATTTAGCAAAAGAGTTAGCATGATTGTTTAGATTATTGTCAGTATAGACTTGCATTTTATAAAAGTTAATCTATAGATTATAAGATTTAATAATATTCAGTAAGATATGCTATATAGACTATATATTAAATTTGAAGAGTTTGTTAGAATTGGAAATTGTAGTATAGATGTTGAAATATTTAGTAATAATAGATTAAGAATCTGTATAGATGTTGACTGTTGTATTTCAGAATATAGTAGTGATAGCTAAGAGAATAGCTATTAGTTTTACATTATAAAATAATAGCTAAAAATATATCTTGGCAAAGAATTTGCAAATAATTTAGTTATCATTATTGTTTTAAACATAACCAATGCCTATTGTATATTGGTCAGTTTTAATGTTAGTTACTGAGCTATTAGTATAAAAGTTAAATCGTTGCTAGAAGCTATTGAGAATTGAATATTATTCAAGTGTATTTGCTACTTCACTAATTTTAAATATTTCAAAGATATAAGATTTAGAAATTAAGATTGTTGAAGCTAGAGAAATTGACAGTAGATGTTTAATGGCTGTTGAATAAATAAAGTCTAAATAGTTAGCATTAAAGTTTACTAAGTTAGAGCTAATTCTTTTTAGAAATTAGGAAAAGATAATAGCAGATATATTGACTATATATAGATTTTGATTTCTGTTAGAGTTTAGGTAACAATCTAAGCAAGATGAACATTGAGTTGATAGAAGAGAGTAATAGCTAGATTGATTTATATTAATATTTGTTTGCCAGTATATAATAGATATCAGGTTAGTATTTTTGAAGTGTTTACAGATTTTACTAATGATAATCTTTTATTGTTAGTATATATAAGTAGTCAGGATTTAGATTTTTTAAAAATATGTTGTGAACTATATGCAAATAGATTATATTCTGATTATTAATAGTGTGGAAGGAGAACTTTGTAACTATAGTAAACCATTATGATATCTTTTAAATAAGTAAACTATAATGGGTTTTGGCCTTTAGGTAGATATAATAGTTGAGATAAAAGATGTTTCTATTTAAGTAAAATGGTGTTGTTAGCTGTACAAAGCTGTTTAGAGTATAAAATGATAAGGTTTCTAATTTGTTTTTTAAAGCTAATATATTAAAAATGTTAGAATAAAATTAGTTTTTTTTTAAAAATATTAACAGTAAAGTCATATCTTTAACTTTATTGAAATTCAAATAAAGTTTTATAAAGAAAAGCTTGCTTTTAAATTACATATAAAGAATAAAGACTCAGACATATAATCTGTGATCTAAACCTACAAGAGTAGCCAAGGCTCATCTAAATTTGGGTATTAGTAATCATATAAGATAGAGGATATGATATTTAATCCATTAGATAGTTCAAAGATCAATTTTGGTAATAGTTTGTGGTATTGAAAATAGAGAATAAAGGTAAACTAGAAGGAGAACTATAAGTTAAATTTGTAGTAAGTGTAGTTTGAGGCTGTGCAAAATGTAAAATACTATATAGAATTCATATTTGTTTATATATTTGTTAGTTTAAATAAAGAAAAAATTTAATAAAAAGAGAAATAGCTATATAATAAAAAATAGAAGTATTATGAATAGTAAAAATAAGATCAATAGAAACTAGACCAGATAAAGTAAAAATAAGAGATAGCATATGTGAAGAGTTGTGCAATTTAAAGCTATTAAGTATAAGAATTTCTTGATGTAGATTAAAAACTAGGTTGATAGACATGTCAAGAGCAGTAGCATTTAAGATACAATTAAGAGAATTGGAGATTAAATAATAAATTGTTTGAGTAGAAGAACAAAGAGTTCAGTGTAATAAAGAGCTATAAAATAAAATTAGTTTTAGTAGTTAAAGATTGTATAAAATAGTGTTTGGTCAAAAAATATTAGAGTTGGCTATTATAGATATATTTAAGTGTATTAGTAATTAAATAATTTTAAAGTTTAAAGTATGTTTGTTGAGGCTATTAATGATGAGGTTAAGGTGTTGAAGTATGTTAATAGTTGACTATAGTTTGTTTTGCAACTGTTGCAGCTAATACATATTGAGATCTTAGCAAGTTGAAGTTGTTAATACATAGCAAAAAGTTAATAATATAGTGTTGAAGTTAAATATCTTATATGTTGTAGACATTATATTTTTTTTTTGATATTAAGGCAAGGTCTTGCTCATATCTTTATTAATAATTTTAACTGTATATTTTAGTACAGAAGTACTAAAATAAACTAAAGTTGTTTGTAACAAAATAAAAATTACATGCAAGAATAAGAGCTCAAACTAGTTTATCTGTAACTTAGACCAACTATGGTGGTCAAGCTCCACCTAGATTTGAAATGTTAGTATATAATTAGAAGGAATATTTTATTTAATTCAGAGAATTGACCAGATGTTGAGTTTTCTAATTGCTTGACCAATTGGCAAGCATATATTGGATTGTAAATAAAGTTGATCTGCAATGCCACATAGGCATGAGTATGTATAAGCTTGGTGATATTGTTTGAAGACTTTATGATTTGGATGTTGTATATTAGTACTACTAATATTATTTTGGTATCTTGGTGGAATTTGGTTATGTTTTTTCCAATTGGAAAGTTCAATGCAATATGGTTTTCAAATTAGTTTATAGATTTGTTTATTAATATATAGAAGTATTTGAATTACTATTTATTAAACTAATTGTGAAGGTATATTAAAGTTGTGAACAACTTCAATAAGTAACTTAGATATAAGTTCTTTAAGTGTAATGTCTATAAAATATAGATTGTGTTGAAATGATATGCGATCAAAGCATGAATAATGGCATATATTAGAACCTAGTTCTTGAAGTTGGAAAGGTGATAAGTTTAGTTCAGTGTTATGATTGAGATATAGCCATGTTGATTGCCAGTTTATGTAGTGGTTAATATGAAACTATTTATTGTTTCTTTTTTGTAAAAACTACATTGCCAATATATGAGCTTTGCAAATATTTTTGATAAAGTATCAGGTAGGAAGCTTAACAGGATTTTGTTCCTATTGTAAAATATGAAAAGAGTTATAAATGTTTGTATATTAGAAGTTTAAAGGCAAGAAGAAGATATGTTGTTTTGCTAAGAAGTCAGTTATGTTATTAAAGATATTATCTGTATGAGCTTGAACTTTGTGAAAGTTGATATTTAAATTGAAAAATTTGATGATATTAAGAAGTATATATCATAACAGACATGTATTAAATTTAAAAACTTTGTTAGAATTATTGAGTTGTATAGAGAGTTTGTAGTATTTAGATATAACTGATTATGAGTCAGTATAGATTTGAAGTGTTGAATTATGAGGTACAGTTGAGATAGCAGGTAGGATAAAAATAAGCTTTGCCTTATAAGCTGATAGCCAAAGATGGATTTTAGCTGAAAATTTATAAAGAACTTGGTTGTTACTATCAATTTGGACTCATCCAATGCCCATTGAGCTTTGTTCAGTTCCAATATCAGTTACTGATCCATCTGTATAAAAAGTAAATTCCTTATAAGATAAATTGTTTTGAAAAATTTCTTTGAATTTGTTTAAACAGTTATTGGGTTTAAAGATTTCTGTAATGGTTGAATTTGATATATTGATAGTAGGATAGTTATGAGGAACTTGTAAAGGATATTCAATTGCTGTTGAATAAATAAAATCTAAGTAGTTAGTATTGAAGTTAAATTTAGTAGTTTTTTTTCCTAAAAAGCTAGTACAGATAGTTGCTAAGATGTTAATTATGCAAGTTTGCTTAACTCTATTTGAGTTAAGATGGCATCGAGTACATGATATGCAGTCTAAATCTGGAAGTAGGTAATAGTGATTATGTTCTAAATCAATATTTGTATTTCAATATGAGATAAAAAACTGGTTTGTATTAGAAAAATATTTGTGAATTTTGCCAATAATAATCTCTTCATTATCATTATTGTAGATAAGTAGCCAAGGTTTAAGTTTTTTCTTGATTGGTGAAGTATTATATGAAGCATTAACTTCTGGGGGTTGAAAATAAGAAAGGATTAGGTGATGTAGTCTGTCAGATAAGATTGTATTTTCCAGATAGGTAAACCAGAAAGGTTGTCTTCCTTTTGTTAGATTGTGGAGTCTTGGTGAAAGATGGTGCTATTTAAGTAATATACTATTGTCTGCAGCACTTAATTGCTCTAAGTAGAGTATATTGTTTTTTCAAAGTTGTTTTCTAAAAGTATAATATTTGGAATGTTGACTGAGTATCAGTTCTAGTAGTTGATATCTATCATGAAAAGTATTAAGCTACAGGACATTAAAGTTGACTAAAATTGATATGCCAAGGTGTTGTAGAAGTTGTATGATTTTGAAGTTAAGTATAAGTTTGTTAGATCCATCTATTAGTGGTTGGCTATGCTATAGAATATTAATAGCAGACCAAAGGTTGTTTTGAAGTTGCTATAAACAGATTTTGGTAGAAATATCAAGAATTTTAGGGTTATTAATTCTTTATTGAAAGCAGGATATATGATGTTGTAGTTGGATATCTCAGAATTATATACATTATATATATGAGGATTAAGCATAGTGCTGTTAGGACTGGTATAAGAAAGTTTAGCTTTATGTTTGATCATAATAAGGTATTTGAATAAAATGTTATCACAAATAGAGTGTTTAAGAATAATGTTATATAATCTATATTCAATAGTAGAAATAATTACAGTATTAGTAATATAGATAGCTTGTTTGTCTGTAATTCTTTTTGTGCCAATAATATTGATGAGCTGAATTGCTTCATCATAAATTAGTTGGCTTTGTTTTGTATGTGAATTATTAAGAGTAAACCAACATCCTAAAAATTTGAATGGTTTGTTGACAGAAATTGGTGTAAGTGATAAGCTAAAGAAGCGAATAGGAGTTGTAGATGATGTGTTTGATATAAGAATTGATTTAGTTGGATTAATTTGAATGTCTGCTATATAATAAAAGAAGATAGCTGTAGCAATGATTGATTGTAATTCTTCATTAGATTTTGTTATCCAAAGTGTGTCATCTATATATGCTAATACAGATACTAAGGTTTGAAGTTATTGAGATTTTGGTTGGAGCAAACTAGTATTCCACTTTGTGGCCAAAGTGTATCCTGAAAAGTCTGAAGCTATTTTATTTATAAGAGGGTCAT